>VDFB02016982.1:0-51073 GCA_007258455.2 Sequoia sempervirens | reverse complement strand
ATTCAGAGGGTGTGAAATATCATCTGATCTATTGCCAGCAAAGAGATTTCTTCATCCAGAAGAGATCATAGAACTTCACAGATCTTTCATCATCAGAGGTTTTGCTCAGGGTTTCATTCAGAAGGTATATATTCATCAAGGCGCATATTATATTTGAATCTGGACATCATTTTTCAAGTGGCCATACCATTGTACTTGCTGCTGTACCTGGTCGTACCTTGCTGCAGGCCGTACTACTTCAGTTTGAAGCCGTCCTCAGATCTAGTGCAAAACGCCTTTCAGTTTGGCTTTCTATCTCCATTGTGGGTGGCGCCTTAGCCTCTGGTATCAACTGCAATCATTTTACAGAGGGAGAAGGGATCTTTGTTGCAGCCGTACCATCATCATATCAGTTTCAGCTTGCTGCGTTTCACCAGGTTTTTCAATAAAAAAATCATTGCTTTTTAGATTGCATGTCATTGGATATTTATTGTAATCGTCTCAGAAGCTTAAATATTAATCAAGCATCAGTATTGGCAATAGATTCTTGTATTTCCGGAGTTGTATGATTTTCTCTAGATTTTATATTATTTATTTGCAAAAATCGCCATTTCTTTATTTTATGCAAAAAACCTAAAACGTCAAAAAAACCAAAAACTTCAGAAAAACAAACAAAACTAGCAGATTCAGAGACAGGGGGAAACTAGGGTTTCTACACCCACCCTGCTTGACTTGGAAAAAATCTTCTAAACTAGGGCTTCTGGGAGATTATTTCTCCGTCACTTGTGTCAGGACACCTGTCCTAGGGCAATACACTTGACCTACTTAAGGCTCAATTACCCTTCACACATTTCAATTACCCTTCACACACTTGTTGGCTACCTGCCATGTGTGACCGATATACACGAGGCTAGGGTTTCCTCAAAAGAAACACATTCCTTTTTTGTGTTTTTTGGCTAACTGCCATACACTACTGGTATATATAATGCTAGGGTTTAATATAAAATAGCGCTCTTAGCAGAGTAACTATAAAGTCTCAGTCTTACAAGATTTATAGAATCTTTAAAAGAAAATGGAGACCAAACCTAGTGCTCCTACAACACCTAACACTAGTCATGCACAATGCAAAAGCATGAAAAGCTATTCATTGTTTATATGACTGCAATAAGACTAAACCTCTCACAGTTCTTTATATATCTCTCTTGTTAAAGATCCTGTTTCCTTTAGCTCCTACTTGTTGATAGAAATCTTAAACAATACAAGGCATTATTTAAGTTTGATCTAATTCCACCTGAAGTTTATACTACAACAGATACAGTTCTTGCTATCATAAAAGATTAAGAATGTAATGTCCCCTTCTAATTAATCTTCCGAGAATCAAAGGATTAGCCTATCACGTCGACCCTCGTAGGCTAATGGTTTTGGATAGAGGGTCACCTAAACGAGCACTTGGTCGTTAAATTGCAGTGTTGATATCCGGAGTATGGTGACGGGGTGAATTTGTGCGTTTGGTGTGATATTTGTGCTTAAAATTATGATCCTCACCATTTATTTCACCTTCTTTGGCCTAGGGACCATGTGTCTTTTAATTAAAGGGGTCACTTTATATTTTTCAGTTACTATTCATTCATAAAGTGAAAAAAGATCATAATTTAAGTGAATAGTGCCCACTTTATGAATAGTTTTTTTCAATGAAAATTTATAATAGGCAAAGAGAGAAGTTCGACCCCCTCATGTTATGAGTTATTTTTGCTTGCTTGAGCTTGTGAGTTGGAGTATGAGGAATAGGCAGATTAGGGTTTCCTGATTTCTGCAGTGGGTGAGCTTGGAGGGGGCTTGTTGTTCATTTGTGAGCTGCTTGAGGGTCTGAAACACCACCTTAAGGTTGCTGATCTGAGTTTGGTTGCTTCATTTGGAGCCATATAGTGCTGTTTGCAAGTGATTAGAGCTATCTTCTGGAAGGGATTTTGCTGCCATTGACTCCATTTGCATTTACGAAGGAGCTGTTTGCATTTTAGTGGAGTTTTGGGGCTGATTTGTGCATCTACAACCAGCTGTCCTTTCATGAGGGTTTGTACCAGCCTAAGAAAAAGAAACGCCTCCTTATAGAGGCTGCAATCACTTCTAAAAGGGGCACCCCAGCCCTTGGGAGCTCTCCAATTCAGTTTTTGGTGGGAGAAGTGCGTCTAACCAAAGTTGTAAGCATTCCATTTGGGTTTGTTACTGTAGCAAAACACTATTCACCGTGCTGTACGGCTGTAAGTTGAATTATTGCATATGATGTATCCAGTTTTGAATCCTATGTAAGTCATCTATTTTATGTAATCTCTAATGTAATGAAGAATGAAGAACTCATATTTGGCTTCGAGTATTCAGTATTTTTTATCCGATGTATCTTAGTAGATTAGTTTAATTGAAGTTTATGCTTCATGCACATGTTGTTTAGCTCTTATTTAGCATTATTAGCAAGTAAACTCAAAATCACAAAGACAAAATACAAGAACAAACAAAAAATCAGTCCTACAAACTTAGTTAAACAAATCAGCAAAGTGGTGGAACACTACAAAGAACCCTTCCCATTAATGACCACTTACATTCAAGTTGTCATGGTGCATTCATGACTCTCTTGATTAATAACATAATTTATTAAACGGTATATGAATAACCTTGCTACTGCCCACCATGGCTACACTCAAATTCCAGAACTCAGTATTGTTTATCCAGTATTCTTTTAACTTTGAAAACAATGGCTACACTCAAATTCTAGAACTCAGTATTGTTTATCTGGTATTCTTTTAACTTTGAAAACAATGGCTACTGTTCCACAGATAACATTTCCAAGAAGCTGCAATCATCTTCCTATAACAGAGATAATAATTATTCCTGTGTAACCAAAGCATAAGCATCGGAAGCTATAAAATCAAAGAATTCAAAAGAAGAATCCGTGGTTCAACACTTTAGGTTTTTCTTCATCAAAGAACGTACAGATGAAAAGAGGAGCAACACATAGCCTAACTCTTAATTCTATCAAGAAAAAATTTCAAAACTGGAGTTCACATAAACTTCATTTCACGGCATGCACGAGTCATGTCTTCTTTTCAAAAGAAAGAAATAATTAGTAAGCAACGTGCCTGTTGAAGAAACCTGGAGCAAGAATTCTCTGCCGAAGAAAGTTAGAAGAGAATTGCATTCGAAGTTTCCAGCTCGACTCAACCACCCCGAAGTCGTCCTTCTCCTTGCTTTAAATTGAGAACCACAGCTGCGAGATGACTCTATTCTTATCCTCAGCTCTGTCTACCCAATCTGCCTTTCAATGATCCACTGTGTTTTCTTCACTCCACCACCATACGCTTTTCTTTTTCTCTTCATTCTCCAAGACTCTCGAGATCTCTCCCTCTTTCCAAAGAAAAATTCACTTCTTTCTCCCTCGGCGGTTATTTCCCAGTTGGTTATTGATTTGCACTAAATCCTCCCACTCCCTCATACGCCACCGGCCAAGAACTTCACACGTTTTGTTTTTGCCTCCATAAGATCACGTCCTGAAGAAGCTTAATGGATTCCATCAGCTTGACCACGTCCTTTCCAAAACCATGGCCTCCATACTCGGAAATTTAGGGTCTTCTTCAAAGATAATCGCGTTCATCCTCAAGAAATCAATTTTTGAGGAGAATTTAGATTCGATAGATTATTTATCCGTCTCATGTAATTACGGGTTCACCCAAAATCCACCATTATGAGGATCTTATATCCCCAAATAAAAATAGGTTGCAACGTTACCAATATATAATTAATTCACTTAGTATAAGGTAAGGAATTAAATATTTCATGTATAACTTTATTCCCAAGCTCGCCAAGAATATTTTATGTTTATAATACCTCCAAAACGTTATAACGTCACAAGATTCTCTTAAGGAAAATAATAAAATAATAAATAAATAATTTATTAATTAAAAAAATAATTAACATTATGTATATATATATCATCAGGTGTGATTTCACACTTAGGAGGAGATATCAACACAACGAACCCAGGTACCGAGGTTAGGTAAGATTCTACGACCGAAACACGACATAAGAACTGGTTTACTAAACCCTAACACCACTGACGACAAAACCACCTCCTAGAATCACTCAAAAGACTCACAACAACAGGGCACTCATTACTCACTCCTAGGGTTTCGAGATCTCTTGACCAACCCTAACTCAGATAGCAATTCCAGGGTTTTTTACAACATTACCTCTCTACTTAGATGATACTTCCCCGTTCTCGAGGATCGCGAAACGACTATCCTGCATCCAACTCCAACAAATGAAGAAGGATTAGTCTGCCATCTTGATAATTGTTATTACATATTTCTATCTATTCAATTACTAAAAAATTGAAACTTTCTTTCTAGGGCATCATCACAGCATGTACATTCTGATTAAAACATGGCTCATATTTCCATTGCGTTTTCAAAACACAATCATAAGATTTCCACAATTTCATGCATAAATAACTCAACATTTGCATCATTCAACATTCATAAATCAAGAAGTAAAAGTGTTTGTAAAGTCACTAGGGTGGGATGTAACATCTCTCCCCCCTTAGGAGTCATCGTCCTCAATGATATTGAGTTCATATACAAACATGATATTAACATAAAGAGTCTATAAAGGAAGCTCATAATCCTCTAAAAGATGAGGAAATCTCTGCTTAATGTCCTGGAGATCCTCCCAGGTGGCACTATCCTCGGTGTACTAGTCCCACTGGACCTTGCATTGGATTACTTCTCGATTACTTAAGCGATTCTTACGCATCTCGAGTACTCATCTAGGCTCGATCGACACCACTCCCTGGTCCTGCACCTACAAGGCATTCCAGTTAATTACATGGTTATTGCCGGGTATATACTTGTTTAAATAGGAGTGATGAAAAACATTATGCATTCTAGATAGGGCTCGCGATAGAGCAATCTAATAGGACACAGGATTGATTTCCTCTAATACTTCAAACGGTTGAACATATCTTGGCGCTACTTTGGAGGATTTCCCAAATTTAATACCACTCTTCTGGGGTTTAACCCTTAGCAACACCTTGTCAGCAACGACAAACCACCTTGGCATTCTCTTAGCATATGCTTAGCTCTTTTGCTTGTCATTTGCTTCATCCAACCTCTTTCTGATCACTTTGATCTGTTCTTCCATTTCTGAGAGCATTTCAAGGCCAAGGCTAATCCTATCTTCTACCCTGTCCTAGCTTATAGGAGTGCGGCACTTGCGCCCATATAATGCCTCAAATGGTGCCATCTTAATGGCAGAATGATAGGTGTTATTGTAAGCAAACTCGACAAGGAAAAGATAATCTTCCCATTTATATTGTTGGTCCATGTAGTAAACTCTCAGGAGGTCTTCTAGTACCTGATTCACCCTTTCAGTTTGACCATCTGTCTTCGGGTGATATGCAGAGCTTATGTTTAACTGGGTCCCAAGGGAAGCAAAGAGTGTTTTCCAAAACCTAGAGGTCATCTTGGCATCCCTATTAGATATGATTTTTTTTGGAACCCTGTGCAATCTGAAGATTTCTTGCACAAATTTCCTTGCTATTGCGGGTGCTCCATTAGTTAGGTTTCCCGGAATAAAATGCGCAACCTTGGTGAGCTTGTCCACTACCACCAAAATAGAATGATGCTTGTTTCTGGACATCGGTAGCCCTTGCACAAAGTCCATGCTAATCACCTGCCACTTCCATCCGGGAACTTCATGAGGGTATAATAAGCCTGCTGGGTGAAGGTGTTCTGCCTTAGCTCTTTGGCACTCTAAGCATTCTGCGACATATTTGCAGCATCTTTCTTCATCCCCTTCTAGAAGTACAATGGTTGTAAATTTGCCATAAGTTTAGTCACCCTTGGATGTCCGGAATAGGGTGCATCATGAATCTCATGAAGGACCAACTTTCTTAACTCCCTAGAGTCTGGAATATACTCTCTTCCCTTGTACCTGAGTACCTCGTCAACATTGAACTGAAACCCATCATACCTATGGTCCTGAGGATTCTTCAGTAGGTCTTGCTTAACCTGATGATAATATTCATCTCCCTCAGAGGATTGGAGGACTTGTTCCTGAAGATTCGTATAGACCGATAACATGGAGGTTATATGTCTCTTCCTACTCAGAGCATTTGCTACTCGATTTTCTTTCCCCTTGATGTAGCTGATCTCAAAATCATAGTCTGAGATTAATTCGAGCCACCTTCTTTGCCGAGCATTAAGATTGGGTTGAGTGAACAAATATTGTAACCCTCGGTGATCAGACGTCAACTCGAAGGGTTTTCCCAGTAAGTAATGTCTCCAAACTTGTAACACATGCACAATTGCAAACAGTTCAAGGTCACGTGGGGCATAGTTCTGCTCGTAATTCTTCAATTTCCGAGACTCATACGCAATCACCTTTCCGTCTTGCATGAGTACACCACCTAATCCTTCTCCCGAGGCACCCGTGGTGACTACAAAATGTCCTTCATGATCTGGTACTTGCAGAACCGGAGCTGTTGTCAACTTTTTCTTCAAGACCTCAAATGCATCTCAACAATTGTTTGTCCGCACAAACCTCTTTCCCTTACGCTGAAGTGATGTAATAGGGCATGCAATTCAGAAGAAATCAACCACAAATTTCCTGTAATATTCGGCCAGCCCCATAAAACTTCGGACCTCTTGCACGTTTTTCGGCTTCGACCATTCCAAAATAGCCTTGATTTTCGCTGGGTCTACTGCAATACTCTTAGCGGAAATGATGTGCCCCAAGTACTGCACTTCCTTCTGGAAAAATGAGCATTTAGACAACTTTCCGTACAACTTATTTTCTCTCAGTCTTTGTAGCACAAAGCGTAGATGTTGTAGGTGCTCCTCCTTGTTTTTGGAGTAAATCAGAATATCTGCCAAAAACACCAAGACGAACTTATCCAAATAGTCTCGAAACATGTTGTTCATCAAATTCATAAAGGCGGTTGGGGTGTTTGTTAACCCAAAGGGTAAGACCGTAAATTCATAATGCCTGTATCTTGTTCTAAAATCCGTTTTATGGATGTCCTCTTTCAATCTCAATTGATGATATCCGGACCAGAGATCAATTTTAGAAAACACCATTGCTCCTCGCATTTGATCAAAGAGATCATCAATACGCAGTAGGGGATATCTATTTTCGATGGTTATTTTATTGAGCATGCGGTAATCAATGCATAATCTCAGGGTCCCGTCTTTCTTTTTTACAAAGATGTCTGGCGCCCCCTAAGGAGAAACACTGGGTCAGATTAAACCCTTTTCAAGGAGTTCTTGCAACTGAGCTTTCAGCTCCAACAATTCAGTAGTAGTCATATGATAAGGTGCTTTGGATATTGGTTTAGGCCCAGGTTGTATATCGATGGTGAAATCAAATGCCCTTTTGGGTGGTAAACCAGGTAACTCCTCAGGAAATACATCTGCAAATTCCTTAAGGTAGGGGTGTCTTTCCCATTCAAAATCTTTTCTTTCAGAAACTTCCTCACAACCCTTCATTGCAGTTTTCTGTGACTTGAAAAACATCAAATCATCAAAGAAGATTGCTTCCTTGGTTTCACTAGCTTCAACTACCTCCTCCATCTTAACTGTGAAAACTCGATAGCCCTTACGTTTGGCCCTTTTTAATTGCATTGTGGATATTTTCCTTATTTTAATTGTTTGTTCGATCCCCTGAATGAATGCTTTATGACCCTGGTCAGCTAAACACTCCACCGTTTTTGAAAAACAATCAACTTGAGCTTTGTGTCTCCAAAGCCAATTGATTCCTAGGATAACATCATAAGCACCTAGGGGAGCTACATAAAGATTCACTTCCGTAGAGAAGCTGGGCAGATCAATCTGGGTCTCAAACAAACATTGCTCTACTTGAGCCTTGCACTGATTGGCATATTCCACAGACCAAGTGTTTTGCATATAACCCTCCCTTCTAGATATTTTACTCAATACTCTAGGTGATACAAAACATTCTGTAGGTCCTGTATCAATTAAGATTGTTATTGGGGTTCCAAATAGCTTACCTAGGGTCTCAATTGGCGTGATTTGAAATTCAGCCAGCCGATTGTCAACTGCCGCGTGGATGCATTGCTAGAACGCAGTTTGCTGAGGAGGTAAGGGGTTTCCTCGGGAAGACGGCCCAACTGTTTTGGTAGGGCATTGGTTAGCGTAATGGTCCCCAACACATGTAAAACAACCTCCAGGTGGACCCCTTCTCTCAGAGGACCTTCTAGCATCCTGATTTTTCTTATTATTGTTACCATGGTTATTTCCAGCCTTCCTGTCCCTACGATCCTGGCCCTTCTGATCTTTATGCCCTCTTATCACTTTTGTGCTAACCTTCCTGCTTATACCCTTTCTTCTTGAATGGCTTCAAATTTGCAGCCAATTTATCTTTCTTCTTCTTTTCCCTATTTGTGGCCATGGACTATAATCTTTGTTCTTGTTTGATGACCTTTTTATAGGCTTGGTCCATAGTAGTTGGACCCAATAGATCCACTTGTCCCCCAATCTGGGGTTTCAGTCCAAGAATGAACTTCTGCACCCAAAGGTACTCATCTCCATGATATTGCGGTACATACTTTAGAAGTCTGATAAACTTCTCCCAATACTGATTGATCGAGAGATCTCCCTGAGTCAAATGGTAAAACTCCGTCAGTTTCTGGTCATACAATAGCTGCGAAAGCCATCTTTGTCTAAATATAGACACAAACTCTGTCCATGTTAGCCTCTTGACCCTAGGACCTAATTCCAGTTTCTTACTTGTCAACCAGGTGGACGCTTCTCCAGATAATTGATAGGCTCCCCATAATGCCTTTTTATCCTCTGTATAATCCCTGATTTCAAAATACTTCTCCATTTCAACAAGCCACCCTTTGGCAACATCTCTTGAGTCTGCCTTGTCGAATTTCGGGGGTATGACCTTCCTTATATCCCGGGATAACTCCAATGCCATCCTATCTTTTTCAGAGTTATGGGTTCCTCCACCAACTGTCTCATCCTCTTGCTCACTAGGAATGGATTCTTCACCACGGCTTTTTGTATCTCCCCCCCTTGAGGCTTCCTTTTTGGCTCTTTCAGATTCCAAATGAGTCACTCTAGCCCTCGTGTCTTGCAACAGTGCAAGTAACTGGTCAATTTTATTCTCAAGATTGCCAGAAGATTGGCCCACTTCTTGTCTCCCTTCAGGGTTGCTACGTGTTCGCATCGTTAATGATTATCTACTTCTTGTAGTTACAATTAAAAGTTGTATTAGCTTAAAGTTCAACCTCATTTGATTGCACATACATATCAATTTTCATAACATAGTTTAGTTACATTAAGTGCATAACCCCTTATCATTAAAGTTTTAATTTGCCAATCTCAAAGGTACACCACATACACACAAGTATTCATTAAGCAACATTGCATATTGTTTTATTTATCAACCCATTGGCATACATAAAGGCTAAAGGTTTCTCTTGATCAGGGGGTCAGAGGTGTATAGTCCTCTGACTCATCATAACTTATTACAACAATCTCGGGGGGTGGTCGCACACGCAGGTGCTCCCCTTCATTCCTAGGTCTTGTAGTTGGGTTATTACAGCTGATTTCGCTCGATATACATCGAGTTGGAGATAATCTCTTCTCCAAATCTGCTTGGACACTGGCTGCTGCTTTTTCAGACCATTTAATTTCAGCTTTCACATCCCGTATTCTCTCCATAGCATGGGAGAGGGTTTTGTTCTCTCGTAGCCAACCCTCGCCTTTGACATTTTTCCCTTCCACAGTTTTAGTCAAAGCTTCCCGCTTCTTAAACTGCAGGTAACGAGTGTTCCCTGTGATGGACTTTCGCGCGATCTGCTTAATGCGTACCATGTCTGGTACAAGATAACTCATATTAGTTCATAAGCACAAATCTGTCGTTGCATAGTCGACTGATAGGCCCTAGCGTGCAACCGTGCTTTGTTACCACATGTTAGAATCACATTTCATAGAACAAAAACAAGAAGAAATTTCTCATCAACAAGAGCATATAATTTTTTTTGAAAACATACAACATTTTAGAAACAACAAATTCATTTATATTAGTAATCCAAATAACATTCTTCCATCATAACATAAATGAACTAGTTTCATTACATTTAAGTACAAAGGAAAGGTACAAGAGTAAGGTTTAGAAGTCCTCATCTAAATTAGCGTCTTCCAAGAATCGGCTCGCCATTTGAAAAAGAGGGAAGCATCATCTGAGTGCTTTTCCACCATCCACGGACTTGTACAGTCTTCTGCGCACACCTTCCTAATTGGAAGGGGGCCCTTCCCTTCTTACGAAAGGTGATGTTGGAAAATCCCTCGAACATCCATCTGAGCTCTGGTGGTGAAACCCTACCCAACTGACTCTGCCAGACTACTAAGGATTCCTTCCTACTAAGTAGTCAATTCTGGCAAGTTAGGTATCTGGGTTACGTGTGAGTACTAAGTGCAGTCAGTGGCACCTGCACCTACTATAGCCATAGCTTGTACTACTGTACTACTCACCCACCCTGCTCGACTTGGAAAAGCTCTTCTAAACTAGGGCTTTTGGGAGATTATTTCTCCGTCACTTACTCGTGTCAGGACACCTGTCCTAGGGCAATACAGTTGACCTACTTAAGGCTCAATTACCCTTCACACACTTCTTGGCTACCTGCCATGGGTGACTGATATAGCCAAGGCTAGGGTTTCCTCAAAAGAAATGCATTCCTTTTTCTTTTTTTTTGGCTAGCTGCCATACACTACTAGTATATATAATACTAGGGTTTAATATAAAATAGCGCTCTTAGCAGAGTAACAATAAAGTCTCAGTCTTACAAGATTTACATAATCTTTAAAAGAAAATGGAGACCAAACCCAGTGCTCCTACAACACCCAACACTAGTCATGCACAATGCAAAACCATGAAAAGCTATTCACTATTTATATGACTGCAATAAGACTGAACCTCTCACAGTTCTTTATATATCTCTCTTGTTAAAGATCCTCTTTCCTTCAGCACCTACTTATTGATAGAAATCTTAAACAATACAAGGCATTATTTAAGTCTGATCTAATTCCACTTGAAGTTTATACTATGACAGATACAGTTCTTGCTATCATAAAAGATTAAGAACCCTTCCCATTATTGACCACTTACATTCAAGTTGTCATGGTGCATTCACGACTCTCTTGATTAATAACAAAATTTATTAAACAGTATATGAATAACCTTGCTACTACCCACCATGGCTACACTCTAATTCTAGAACTCAGTATTGTTTATCTGGTATTCTTTTAACTTTGAAAACAATGGCTACACTCAAATTCCAAAACTCAGTATTGTTTATTTGGTATTCTTTTAACTTTGAAAACAATGGCTACTGTTCCACAGATAACATTTCCAAGAAGCTGCAATCATCTTCCTATAACAGAGATAATAATTATTCCTGTGTAACCAAAGCATAAGCACCGAAAGCTATAAAATCAAAGAATTCAAAAGAAGAATCCGTGGTTCAACACTTTAGGTTTTTCTTCATCAAAGAACGTACAGATGAAAAGAGGAACAACACATAGCCTAACTCTTAATTCTATGAAGACAGAAATTTCAAGACTGGAGTTCACATAAACTTCATTTCATGGCATGCACGAGTCATGTCCTCTTCTTTTCAAAAGAAAGAAATAATTAGTAAGCAGCGTGCCTGCTGAAGAAACCTAGAGCAAGAATTCTCTGCCGAAGAAAGTTAGAAGAGAATTGCATTCGAAGTTTCCAGCTCGACTCAACCACCCCGAAGTTGCCCTTCTCCTTGCTTTAAATTGAGAACCACAGCTTCAAGATGCCTCTATTCTTAGCGTCAGCTCTGTCTACCCAATCTGCCTTTCAATGATCCCCCGTGTTTTCTTCACTCCGCCACCATATGCTTTTCTTTTTCTCTTCATTCTCCAAGACTCCCGAGATCTCTCCCTCTTTCCAAAGAAAAACTCACTTCTTTTTCCCTTGGCGGTTATTTCCCAGTTGGTTATTGATTTGCACTAAATCCTCCCACTCTCTCATATGCCAATGGCCAAGAAGTTCACTTGTTTTGTTTTTGCCTCCACAAGATTACTTCCCGAAGAAGCTTAACGGATTCCACCAGCTCGACCACGTCCTTTCCAAAACCATGGCCTCCATACCTGGAAATTTAGGGTCTTCTTCAAAGATAATCGTGTCCATCCTTAGGAAATCAATTTTTGAAGAGAATATAGATTTGATAGATTATTTATCCATCTCATGTAATTATGGGTTCACCCAAAATCCACCATTATGAGGATCTTATATCTCCAAATAAAAATAGGTTCCAACGTTATCAATATATAATTAATTCACTTGGTATAAGGCAAGGAATTAAATATTTCATGTATAACTTTATTCCCAAGCTCGCCAAGAATATTTTATGTTTATAATACCTCCAAAACGTTATAACGTCACAAGATTCTCTATCTGCTAATCATCCTGATGATGGATCATGGAGTATGATCCGAAACGTTGATGGAAAAAATCACACACAGTTTAATCCAGAAATCTTGATTACTAATTATGTATATATATATATATCATCAGGCGTGATTTCACACTTAGCAGGATATATCAACACAACAACGAACCCAAGTACCAAGGTTAGGTAAGATTCTACGACCGAAACACAACATAAGAATTGGTTTACGAAACCCTAACACCATTGACGGGAAAACCACCTCCTAGAATCACTCAAAAGGCTCACAACAACAGGGCGCTCATTACTTACTCCTAGGGTTTCGAGATCCCTCGACCAACCCTAACTCAGATGGCAATTCCAGTGTTTTTTACAACATTACCTATCTATTTAGATGATACTTCCCCGCTCCCGAGGATCGCGGAACGGCTATCCTGCATCCAACTCCAAGAAACAAAGAAGGATTAGTTTTGCCATCTTGATAATTGTTATTACATATTTCTATCTATTCAATTTCCGAAAAATTGAAACTTCTTTCTAGGGCATCATCATAGCATGTACATTCTGATTAAAACATGGCTCATATTTCCATTACATTTTCAGAACACGATCATAAGATTTCCACAATTTCATGCATAAATAACTCAACATTTGCATCATTCAACATTCATAAAGTAAGAAGTAAGAGTGTTTGTAAAGTCACTAGGGTGGGATGTAACACCATGAAAATAGAAAGAGCCATAACAGGATGAAACAATTTTTATTTATTCTTTTGTCAATATATTTGTGTATTTTCTATTTCAGTATAATATTGATTTTTTAAGTTTTGAGAGTTCCAATATTTTTGCAATTTTTGGAAGTGATAAATATTGCTATTCATTTCTCCTAGACATTGGCTAGCTTGTTTTAGTTGTGAATAATGTTGTAACTAAGGAATCTACTTTACGTTGTGTGGGTCTTGAGTTTTCAACAAGAGCTGCTTGGCCCTTTACATTGGAGAGGTTGTCACTTTCAGCTGTGAAGCCTTACAAGAGATTCATATGATTACTAGGCTGAATACAACCTCCTTTTAGCCTATTCAAGCCATCATAAGTTTCAAGCACTCTCTTGATACTACTATTTCCCTTTTTGAATAGAGATAGAGCAACACTTTACTTTCAGATCCTCTATTTACGATGAGATACAAGGGAGATACCATTGTTTATGCAAAGACTTTGGTGGCTCACTTTCTAGTTTCTTCTGCTGTCCTGATGCTTGGCTCTTTTCTTGAGGGAGATTGTTAGCTTTAGGTGCTGGGGACTTCTAGAAGCTCTTGGTTGATCATGTCATTCTTCTAGTTTTTCATTGGTCTTGGAGGCACTAGATGCCCTTTGGTTACCACTGATTTCCATACTGTTGATGGCAGGTTAATGAGACGATGTACTTGTACATGCACTTGGACCAAGGCAGCTCACCTATCTCACTCAAGGCATCACACTCATGCTCTATATCTTTCCTAGTTGGGGTGTCATACTTAGGTGTACATCACTAGTTTCTTTCTCACCTCTAGAAGTATTTTAGATGGTGAAAGGTCATCAAACTTGAATGTTAGGAGAAATTTGGAAAAAGTTGTTGACGCTCTTTGCACCCCCTGAGGGTCATCCAACTTGTATCTCTTAGCCCAAGGCTTTCTACAAGCTACATCTCCAATTCTTGTATTAGTGCCTTCATAGTTATTGACAAGTTGGACTCCTCTTCTAGTGATACAAATTAGATCAAGCTCACCCTTTGAGGAGTTCCAATGCCCTTAGCACTATTTATTTTGTCAATGTGTCCTTTCTCATGGATATTTGGATTACTTGTAGGCTATTTTTAGTTGTCTTGATGGTCTCATAGGTTCTTTCCTCTTTGATAGGACTTGGGTTTCCCCACTTTGGGTTGACCTCTCCGTTTTTTGTTCATTAAAATTCATTTCAAGTTTTCTTTTTCCTTTAGTTATATTTTTTTTTGTAGCTTCTTTGGTACCTCTTTTTGGCTTCCTCTAGATGTTGTCTCTAGTTGTATTTTTGAGTCTCATTGACCTTTTTTGGTCACCTGTGAACATTAGTATAATTTTTCTTTCTTTATTATTCTCCTAACAATATGAGTGGGTCATCTACTTTCCAACATCAAGAGCTCTCTAGTTCCCATATTTTAGTTGATGGGAATAGGTGTGCATCATCAATGCTCTTTACCTCTAGAGGATTGTTAATTATGTTTAGGAGAGATTGAAAGAGAAGAGACATCTTGCGTCCTCCAAGTATTTTCCATCCAATTCCTATTAGCCAGGTCATTCTCTCATGGACCTGATAATTCAGATTTTGTATTGGCCAACAACTTCAGTCTCAATTGTATTGTGTGATGATAGATGACAAAGTTATCAGATCGTTGGGTCTTGACATTTATAAATACTAGAGGCAACTTTTTCAATGTTGATCAACAACTTCAGTCTCAGTTGTATTGTGTGATGATAGATGACAAAGTTATCAGTTCATTTGGTCTTGACATTTATACATACTAGAGGCAACTTTTTCAATGTTGATCGACAACTTCAGTCTCAATTGAATCTCTTTTTATGTTCATTTATGGACCTTCCTTTCACAAAATTATTCTAGCTGGACCATATGGATTTATCTAGTCTCACTTGTGTTGGATTATCTACTTTATATTGCCGCCTTCTAGTTATGCTTTTTCTTTATTTAGTGTTAGTTTACTCTTTCAATTGTCTTGAAGTTATTTGTAAGATTCCTACTTGCTATTGTTATTTGTACCTTCAAGCCCCATTGACCTACTTTCTTTATTCATGGAATGTTAATATGATTTCTATATTCCTTTCATTCTTTCTCAATGAACAAATAAGAAATTTATGAAGCCACTGCCTAGATCTCTTAGCCCAAAGCTGGGTTTTTATGTTCAATAATTCTTATGCTTTTATGCTACACTATTTTCCCATATTGATCTCTTCAGCATATGTGTCCCACTGTATGAAATTCTATGTTTCTCTCATAAATTAGTTGCTTTATGTTTTTAATGTTTTAGGTACTTTCGGTGTCCCCATATATGCATTTTTCTCTACATTTCTGCAGATGCATTCATTGGAACATGCTTTATGCATATGTTTCAAATATTTATTTCCTAATGAAGATGGAGAAACATGTTTTCTTCAGATTCCCTGTGTATTTTAAAGTAAGCAAATGGTATTATTGCCTGTTTCTGATGTGGGAGGTTTTCTCAGTACATTTTTTAAATATGACGATTAAAGTTTTCTGGTTTAGCTTGGCTTGCTAAGATAGGAATTGAGGATACATTAACTACTTATATCTTTTTAATATTTTCAAATATCAACTCATCTTTAGAGTATGGTTATATTAAAAGGTTTAAGCAAACTCATAGGTGTGGAACTAAGATAATATCATGCTCAGTTTCTTAATAAGAGCCTTCAAAGAACATGAGTTAAATGCCCTATAAGATGTGAATGATTCTTTGTCACTATTGTATACATAAATATGGTGGCGGAGTGTTCACATAATGATAAGAGAGATACTTTATTGGTCTATGTTCCTTTTACGGTCCCACATTGGGGTATATTATGTTACTGCCTAAGATTGTGCAGAAACACCTCAAGGTCCATAGATGACATTGTAAAGCATGGTAAAGCATATAACAGTTCGGAGGTACAGGTAGACTCTTTAATTGTGGACATTGAAATGTTTATAAAAACCTTCTTTGTTTGCCTTGGTCTTTGTCTCTTTTATTTAGACAATGGACTTGACTTTGAAATGTCTTATGCACTCTTTCATTGCATTATGTGTGCATACCATCCTGTCCCATTGATTGCTTTTAGCTTTTTATGGATTCAACTGCTCTTTTTCTTTGAAGATTGCATCCTGAGTTAATAACTTGGTAAGATTACAATGAGCACAAAGGTTACATGCTGCAGTTACTCGATGATTCTCTCCCAACATAGGCTTGAATATCATCATCTTTCCTTGTGGACACTTTTTAATCTCTATTCACAACAAAAAACTAAAATAAGGTCAGCACTTTTTGGCCCAAATTCCTGTTGGAAAATATCAATACAATTGATATCTATTGGTCAATTCCCATGTTTTATTGAAGAAATAGATAATGCTTACATGCAGTTAAAGACGTGCAGTGCAAGCTTTCATAGGGTGCTTAAATTGAGTATAACAAACAGATGAATGAATATGTTCATCTTCCCTACATTTATCTATTTCTTTGGCCTTAGTCATGACCCATAAAGTTATAGTGCACATATCACTATAGTATGCGTTTCTGTTTTGATTATATGTTTGATCCACCTAACGCATTTACTTATACTGGTACAATGTGTGCTACATGCTCATCTCCTTATGCTCCACTTGTATAAAGACTTCAAAGTTCAGTGTTTCATTTCTTTTCTTGTCACTAGTTTTCTAATATAACTTTTTATTCAATTCAGAACATGCATGTATGTATACTCTGTAATGGAAACTCAGTTTGACTATGGAGCAACTGTTAGACACTTACAATGGCATTGCATCAAATTTCTCATATTCAGTCTCTTCAAAAATGAATGTGATTGCATGTATATAGCCAATTTGGGATGCAATATCAAGATTCAATCCAGAGCTCTTCATTTGGCTGGGAGACAATATCTATGCGGATGACAAACTGGCAGCAAAAGTTTTTGGAAAAGTGAGGACAGTTGGCCCCTGGAAAAACACACAAAGATTTTTCCCAGTTTCTGATAAAGAAATGAAGTTCAAGTATGATCAGGCCAAGACTAATCCTGGTTATGCACGGTTGCGTAGCAAAACTCAGGTGAGCACAGCTCTCGATAGCCAAGACATTTCTTTTGAAATAAAATTATGAATATAAAGAATTTGCATTAATATCATAGCAAATCACTTTGCCTATATCTGAAATAATTGTGCAGTGTTTACTTAATTTTTAGAAATTGCAAAGTTTTGATTTCTATTGTCACCACACTCTAAAAGTGATATATTTTGTTTTGGCAATAAGAAAGTCATTCAGTACGAATAACTATAATCAAAACTTATTGAAGGTTGTGTAGGAATTATTGGCACCAAAATTGGTACCCTATGAAACTCAGTCTTATAGCCGCTTTCCCTTGGTTCCTTGTTAAGTAATCTTCAATCAGATATCAATACCAAAATAATTGTGGTCTCTCCCGGTCAGTTACAAAAGTTTGTTCTGTTAAGGTTATGTTTATTAACAAATTTTGCACAAAGTACAACAAATGTGAAATTAGGGATTCCTTGAATCCCCTAAAAATCTTAAACAATAATGGAGACAAAATGTAATAATGAAATAGAAGTGATGTCTTATATTGATTTTTTTAAAACAGTTTACAAAATCAACATAGATCTCATACAGACTCAAAATTGATTTACATTCATATACTCTGGTACAAAAACAATTTACAGCTTGACATGGATGAGCTAGCTCTTAAAAAATGAACAGAGACCCACCCTTTACATTGAAAATGTAAACCCATATATACATCTGCAACTAGGGCACCCGACCTAGATAAAGTGGATGTGGCCACTTGTTGATGTGATTTTTGTGACCGCACCAATCAGCAGAACAAAGTTGTCCGAAGGCTACTCCATTCTCTCTTGATCAAAGTATTCCGTGCACTAAGATTGCTAGTAAGATCGCACGTTCAACTCCAAGGTTCCGAAATGCTTTGGAATACCCTCAGTTGGTTCGTTGTGAATTGCTGTTTACATGAGGGGACTTACACAATTGTTCGTATCGCTTGCAGTTAACAGTAAATGGGTGATTGGAAGGGAATTTTACGCGAATGATTTGGCTTTGAGGTATGAACTTTCCTAAAACTAACTAGAAATATATGGAATGTAAATGAGTATAGGGATAAGAATGTTCTAGATTCTATTCTAAGGCGGGACGTGGGATCAATCTCAACAGCTTCAACCAAACTCTGCTCCACCTCACGCTGGACAGTTTACACAAAGTTGGTGCAATCTTCAAAGGGATGGCAAGAGGTTTTCAAGTTACAATCTAGCATCGAGATACCGTCAAGACGACGCATACCAAGACATGAACTACAACTGAAGTTAGGCTTATAAAATTCTCCAGTTGACCACACAAGGCAAACTTGCCATCAACAAGCTGCTAGTGGTATGGAATAAAACGAAGTTGCCTCGATCGACACCACATATCCACAACTAATATCTACTTGCATGAAATGGAAATTCTATTTTAAACTACTTTACTCTACTTGGAATAGAAGGGACGAAGAAACCTTGCTAGCTATCCATAACAAAGAAGAATTTCACCATCAATGAAAAGATCTTCTATTATGAAAGTTTTACACAACAATCTCTTACAAAAGTTTTCAAAGGAAAACTTTCCTTCTCCTCCAAACTATGCTAAGCTATCAAGCAAAATGTCTACTCTCTGATATCTCCTCCAATCTAATCTTCTAATTCTAATTTCTTACAAATGAGGGGGACTCCCCCTTTTATAGATGGCCCAGTCCAATGGACGGCTCAGATTGAGCCACCTCAGTCCTAACCCTAAAAACTGCCAGAATGGGGAGTGGTACAATAAATGAATCAAAGATTCCCACTTACTCCCAAAATAGTAAAGGCAATTAATGCCTATAATCAATCTTCTAGAAGGTCATCGTCCAGTAGTGCATTCCCATTCTCCTTCTCCCTGGCTGCAAATTCAATGAACCTAGTAAGCACAGCCTGAACCTCCTGGACAGAAATTGGTGGAATACAATCAAGCTGAAACTCAAGCACCGTGACTGACTGTCCATGCCTCATGGAAGATTTTCACCAAGCGGCTAAAGCATCCTGCGTACTCTGAATCAAGCTGGAGAAAGTGGAAATATTCTCAAAGTCATCCTGCACAAAGGTCTTCACCTCTGAGAAGAAAGGTGCTAGCCTACCCCTCAAATTATCAGTAGTCACCTCATCAAGATTCAACCGTCTAGCAAAGATTGCCTCCAGAGTATTCTGGACTCCATCAATGATGTTCATCATAGCCTTCCGAACTCTAGCTGAATCCGCCTGTGCTGTGTCAAAGAAACCACGTCCTGTGACTACTGAAGAGTAACATCCATAAAAGTTGTACTTATCACCCTCTTGGCTAACTCCCCCATCAATCAGCATCTGCAAAGGAGTATGCATCAATGCCTCCAGACACTGAATAACTTTTCTCTGATAAACGAAAGCATCACCCCAGGCCTGATCAACTGCCTCCATACGTGCCATGATGCTGGAAGCTTGCTGGTATGCATGAGCAAGGTCTTCCATGAACTTTTCTGTCTCGGCACGAACTCCTGTAACCCATTTATCTGCCTCATGTGAAATATGCTAACCAATTTTTTCGAAGGAAAATCACAAAATAACCAGCAATGGATGATTGGATTAGCGTTAGCCTCAAATACAAATCTGAACTTGAATGGAAGATACTGAACTTAAACTGAAGAAACTGAACTTGAATAGAAGAACTACTCAACGTCAAGAATGTGCACTCAAGATCCCACTGAGGGCGAGGTGCTAACATATGACGGAGTTTAAGAAATTGAAATTATGAACTAATTAGGCGGATAACCAGCCATGAGAGAACAATTCCACGCTACCACCAAACAGTGGGGGGAAAAGATTACAAATAAAGCAATTCATCCGCTGCGGCGGGCATCCACAATGCTGTGGGGATTCACCACTATGAGTGGGTATGAGATATTACAATTAAATTAACCTCACTGGCGGTAAACCATCCAGGGGACTTATGTGAGAAGAAACAGAAAGAAATTGCAGCAAATTAAACTGGAACAGTACTACTGTTTACAGTTTGTACAATGTGGAATAAGCTGCAAATTACATAGGAAATATAGAATTCTTCATACACAAGATTAAGAGATGATTTTCAATGATATTTTAACCCTCTAACAGCTGCTAATAAATCAGAAATCAGAACTTCAACAATCTGATGTAAAAACAGTAAACTGGAAATTACAATCTGCAACTGTGAGAATCAAGTAAATTATCATAACTCACTCAAATCTCCTCCGAATGGCGTGAAACGAGTTGCAAATGCACCTTACAAGTCTGGCGCCCAAGTTAGAATCCAGAAACAGCAATCAAAGTCTCCACTTTATTTGGCACGAATCCCAAGACATCATTAAATGGTACGGCCCTTGAGGAAAATCGATTTTGCAATATAAAATTGAATACTTGGAAATAAATTCCCAAATTTTGTGAAAGGTGGCGCCTTCAGTTGACTAATGCATGGCCAAAGTACCCAGAACAGAATAAAATTCGCTTTAGAAGTTATGAACAAAACTCAGCTTCAGCTGTGTAAAAACCAGGAACTTCAAAACTGTAGAATTCACCAAAATTATCAACCTTTATTGCTCAATCTGCTAGTCTGTTGTGAGAAGCAGCAATGTTCCAACTAGGTGTTATATTTCAAACACGAAATTGGGAAGGGGCTAGGAGGTAGCATCCTCGAAGCAATAGCAAAATGTCCATAGTCATTTTGACAGCATAACAGTAAGGTAATTGATGGATACCCAATGCTGGAGTCATGTCTTCATTTTATAAGAATTGAGAAACTCTTCAACTTCCTCAATGGTACGCCAAAAGACAACTATTTGAATTCTCCTTATTTTCAAATTTCATAAAATAATATTCCTCATAAAGTGGCGTCCACTTTCCTCCAAGCAATAAATTCAAAAATATAAAATATTAATATCACCTTATGACAAGGCGTACCCTTCAAGTCCCCTTTTTAAAACAACTTGCAAGTTGTATCCTTAGGCCAAGGGGTGGTCAATTGAAAAATATAACACTTATGCCAATACTTAGTAAATTTCAACAATTAAGGCTTGAGAGGAAGATATTGAAACAACCAATAACATGCTCAACTGAAGTGATGACTGAAGACAACCAACTGCATACTGCCACAACTATCATTTACTAAAAATAGTAAATAAAATGAAATGCTACAAAAGCCAAGCCCATGAAACCCTAATTTCCACCTCATTCCAGTCTACGGGTTCCGGAATAGACTGAAGAATGCCAATGCTGATCACTGATGAGAAGGGGACATTACATCATGTGCCATCTTCCTTAACTCTTCCAAGCCACTAACTGATGCTCTGGATAACTCAATTGGAAGCTCTATTGTTGGAATCTCCTGCCCACCAGGATGAGACAACTGTTGCACATATCCTATCAATATTTTATGTTCTTTCTTCAATTTCTTTTACTTTCCTTCAGTCCTGAACAATCTATCTTTAAGCGCCTGATAGGAGTTATCACACTCCTCAACAATCTGGGCACCTGTGGGACGTCCTAATTCCATAGTTGTGATCACATAATTTTCGGGCACTGCTTCATCCCGATCACAATCCACTTGTGGCACTGCAATATGAAGGGTGCGAGAACCACCCTCATCAGTTGATATCTTTGAAAACTTTCGTGCTCTCTTCTTTGGTGGAGGCGCGCTGATCCTATTCAAAAACTCTTCTATCTCAACTGCTGGATCAATTTCTTCACTGGGGCTCCTTCTCATTCTGTCTCTAAGCCAATCAGGTACAACATGCTGTATTTCAAATGGCTGCTCCTCTTTAGCCTCTACTTCACAGACTTGTTCAACTTCAATATCATTTTGGCGAGGCTCATTGGCCTCTAGTGGCTGAGTATCTCCTGAAACTGCATCATCTTCCAGTGCCGTCTCTAACTCATGTTGAAGATGTGTATCAGTAGCAATCCCCTCATCATCTTCATGCTGATTATCTCTAGTAGGTGCGTTGACACTCTGGCCAACTGACTCTCTTCGTGGTGGCTAATTTTCTTCATGTACCTCCTGCACCTGATTCATTGCATTTCTTTGATCAGCGAAAAGAGAAACCTCCTATATGCTTGGAGAACATGTCTCCAATGGCGTGGGTGATTCTACTATAACTCTTGGAGGCTTCGGCTGAACAGGCTCCTTCCTTCGAGATTCTGGACCTCGAGTAACCTATTTCTTCCTGCTGGTAGTGGGTGTCCTGTGATCTCCCATCAAATTGTAGGTCAAGGAAATTGGCCTACTCTTCAGTCTGCTCACATGCCTATCAACCCATGCTCTGGTAAATGTCATGACTGGAATGCAAAGCGTGTCCAAATTTGCTATCTCAGGTTCTGACCAATCTGGGAGTGGAAGTGGAGAATCTCTCACTGCCTCATAATCTGGATGGAGAACGTTCATGTCCTCATCCACCTGGTCTGGTACTGGAATGACCTCACACTCCTTGATCATACTCAGTGGGAACCTAGAGAACATTCTCTTTCTGACTTCTGCTTCATCTGATGCACCAGCCCAGTAATCTTCAATATTTGCTTTATGTTTAAACTCTTCTGACAGTATCCACCTGATATTGCTATGTGGATCATAATGCTGTCTGCTAGTGTGATAGGAAAAATGAAAGAATTGAATCTCACTTTCAGCTTCTCTAGCTACCTGAATTGAAGGACACACTTCGTTTGAATTACCCATGACAATTGGGAACTCAACTCCTCCCTTCTTCTTTCTTTTCTGAATTTTATCATAGGCAACCAATTGCCTGGATATCTCTAACATTAAAATTCTATTGGTTGGGTACTTAGGCAGCCTATATGGATATGAGGAAAAACCTTGCAGCCTGATATAAGAAAACTTCGGAAACTGTATAAACCAGCACCCATACCTTTCAATTAACTCCTGAGCTTCCCTCGAGATCCTATGATGTGTACGCTTCTGAAGTGATCTCGTGATGTGCATGGTAAAGGCATCATTGACAGGCTTGTAATGAGTAGTGCTTGTCAGGTGCAACTGCGGACAAGCTTCATAAATTTTGAATTGGTGAGAACCACAACCAACAGGCTCCTTTTATGAAATCCCTCTATACTTCGTCATATGAGCCAGCATGTAAATAATGTAGGAGCCCATGTAAAAAGTCTTCGTTCTTCTCAAACTCAGGAGCTGCTCGTGCAAATTATCACTGATCATCACAGCCCAATTGATGTGCTCCTTTCCTTCCAGCACGAGGTTGATGTAGTAAAATAGTAACGAGACTTGGACGCAGCTCGGACTCGGCGAGGATGACTCGACGTGCGCCTTGGCGACTCGGGACTCGGATGCGGCGCAGACGCGACAATATGAAAAAAAGTTGAAAAAACCCTAGAAATTTAGAGATTTTTTAAAGATTTAAAACTTGTTTGAAGCACCCTTTATTGAATACAACACAAATAAAATCAAATTTGATCACATGCACAAGTATACAACGATTACATAAGTATAAAGTACACAAATTGTAGTTGCGCCGCTAAAGGAAATAGCATACTTAGATATATAAAATTAGTCAAATGTATACAAAACTCATGGAATATGAAATCCATGACATCAAATGTTCCATACAAATATGAAATATCAAAAGTAAAACAATAGCTATAAGTCAATGACTCTATGCCCTATGGCATAGTGGAGCCAACATCCTTCCTATGAAGGTGTCTAAGGGTCCTGGATGATGTTGCAGCTGCAGCCATAGTCTCTGCCTGTGTCTGACTCTCCATGCCACTCTCACTGACACAGCTATGTCTCTTCATGCTCTAGCCTCCTCCTCAGCCATGGCTACAACCTCGGCCTCTCTCTGCCTGGTCCACCCAATCAAGGTCCTCGTCACTAAAGACTGCATCTGTAGCCTTAATGATCCACTCAAATTGTGGATCAACCTCCTCTAGATGATCGGGGTTTTGTCGTGGTCAAAAAGCTTCCTGTATCTAAGCCGAAGGTTGTAATGAACATATACCAAGTCATTTATCCTCTCCACTGTCAATCTATTGCGCTTCTTGGAGTGTATGTGCTCAAACATACTCCAATTGCGCTCACAACCAGATGAGCTGCATGGCTGGCTCAATATACGAATGGCAATATTTTGCAAGATCGGTGTATCAGAACCAAACATATGCCACCACCTATCTGAGATGAGAAAAAGAAACAAAATCAATCTCATTTCAAGTTCAAGTTCAACATTTAATAATAAATTATAATATAAAAAGATGAAAATTATGCCCTTAAATATATTTTTACCTGGCAGTAATGTTGTCCTATTATCTTTGCACATTTGACGTGCAAAGAAGTCTTCTTGTGCCTTAGTGAAGGCATCTATCTCTTGCACCACCTGTGTAGTAACAGCGGGCAACATCGCTCTATCGTGGGTGTAGAGAGCCCACTAAGAATTTCTCTATCGCCGCGGAGATCCGCGGCGGAAGTGGAAGGCGGATTTAGGAAACATGCGGCTATATGGATGGGCCTATGAAGCTGGTTTTGCCATCTCCTATCAATGATATCCCAAATGGGACGATACTTCTCCTCCAACTCCACCATAGACTGATTGTTGGCGTAAAATCTAACACCTCTGGAGTGCAGGTTTGTACGGACAGCTATGTACCTCTGCCAATGAGTGCTCTTGCTTCAAATTAGGAGCTCCTAGTTGTGCTGGAATACATGGAAAAGAAAAGTAATCTAAGTCCTATCTTTTTTGTTCAATTTGGAAGAGGCACAAGGTTAAGAAACCAAAACGTGCAGCTAAGGATTTTCTACGGTTTAAGTAGATCACATTAACTACAACTAAACGCTAACTACTTTAAATCTATCGGTTCCTCAAAGAAAAGCGAGCATGAAATGGAGGCGAGGGGAAGATTATAGGCGATAGCGTGTTTTAAGATTTTTCTACTTGAAGGCAAGGTGGCGCAACTATCATCTCAATCTAAACAAGCTTATTGGGCACAAACAGATTTAAGAATTTACCATGACAATCTTATGAAACCCTATGTGGCATAACACTTGATCGAAATAGTAAAGACTTCACAAACAGCTTTATCACCACAATCTCACGAAACCCTATGTGGCATAACCCTTGATTATAATGATAAAGATTCACAAAACAGATTTATCACCGTAATTTCTCGAAACCCTGTGTGGCATAATGATTGATCACAATGGTAAATATACATAAAACAGATTTATCATCTCAATCTCTTGAAACCCTATGTGGCATAACAATTGACCTCAATGGTAAATATGCACAAAGCGGAAAATTTCACCATTACAATCTCTTGAAACCCTGTGGCGTAACAATTAATCGTAATAAGCGAGACACATGAACAAATGCCAAAGAAATATTGAGGGGCAAGGTAAGAGCAGCATATATTTCTCTCTCAAGCCTTAGAGTTATTTATTTACAAATGAGCAAAAGCTCTTATTTATATACATCAAGGTTGTGGGGAACCTAAAATCACCTTGAGTCATCCCTACGATTCTTGCAATGCATGCAAGTTCAACATAAACCCTAATGGGAAGTAAAAACTATCTGCAGTCAAAATTTGAGAACTACCATCAGTTAACCGAAACATCTAATCTAAAATGGACAATTGTGCGAGCATGCACGTCCTTATTGAAAGCAAGTTAACTGGAAGACTACCATCAGTTAACGAAAAACCCTAAATAAAACTCCAAGTAAACAAGGCGAATCCCATAATAGGTATGCACGTGATGACAACATCAAGTTAACTTGAAAGGGTAACACCAAGTTCAACTCGTGTGTGTAATGTCTATCATGAGAGGCGGGAACTGAAGTTTACTGGTCGTGATCTCGAGCAATCAATCCCTCAACAAGGCTGTCAAACTGCATCGGTATCTGAGATAATAGAAGCAGCGAGCAATCTTGGCAATCTTTGCACTCAACCCTAGCATTTCAGCGGTATTTAACTTTTGGCTGACTCCAACATCTCCTCTACAACTTTCGATACGAATCAATCACCGAGCTTTCTACTTGAAATCCTTGAATTAGGAGCCGATTTGGTCTTGAATTCGATCACATGATATCTTGTACTGCGAAAAACTTCGCTGTTGTGTGAACACCACGGCTATATTCTGACAACTTTTCTGGAAAACTAAAAATACTCTGCTAAGGCTAAAAATAGCCTTTCGAAGAATTATTTTCAGCGAAAAATCTGAGATATGGGTTTTGTCCAAAAGAAGATTCTAAGACAACCCAGAACGTCAGAAATGCGAAAATTTGACTTCTACTCGACCATGCAAAGAGTTTTCAGTTGAGAAAATCAGAAACTCGAGAACGAATGCTCTGGAGTTAAAAATTCCTGAAAAATCAAACGCACGATTTTAATTCGAGGAAGCTATATGAAAATGATCCAGATACTGAGACTTGTTGAATTTTGCCAATTTCAGGAACATGCGAATTGAAAACTGAGAGAAATCTAAAAACCAAGGACGTTTTTTGTATGCTTTTCTTCAATGAAAATCGCCCAAGATTTCTTTGAATTGCTGAGAACTGTGAACTTTAACCTGCAAAAAGAATTGCTTGAGGAAATCGCCTTTGCAAATAGATAAGAAATCTGCCTTTGTTTGAGAAATACGAATCTCCCTTGAAAATACGCCTTGTGAATGAAGAAAAACGAATTTTGCTTGAAAATACGCCTTTGCCTTGAAGAAAAACGAATTTTGCTTCAAAATTATGAATTTCCTTTGACAAAATTTGCCTTTGAGAATTACGATTTTCCCTTTGAAGAAAATATGAATCTCCTTGAAAAATACGAATTCTCTTGAAAATATGAATGATAAATGAAGAAGGCGCCATGCTTAAAGAAGATGAAATTCGCATTAATCTGACAACTGCAAGAATTCAAAACCCTGACAATAATAGAAGTCCTCTGATTGGTTGCCCTTCAGTTGCACTGCCACTGACTGGAAGCTCAAATAATAATAAAATATTTATTATCATGCAATTAGCAAGGGTGCTAAAACTAGAAAATTGCTATTTATAAATAAGCAAATTTGGAACTTTAGTTGACAACCCGGGTGAAGCTCTGAGATTCATCGTGAGACTTCAACGATTCCGAAAAGTCATCTTTTGAGCACATAGGCGTCCATTTGCTCAAGATACTTCATTTTTTACTAACTCCCTATTTAATAGTTGACAGCACTGTTACGACTGGCCAACTTCGACACTGATTTCCGGATGACCGGGTGATGCTGAGACTGATCTGAGATATTCATCGGAAAGCCTACTGAACAAGGAAGAAATGTCTGCTGGGAGACATAACGACAAAATCCATCGTTTAACTCCTTGAAAAATTAAGCGCACCTGATTAAATTGTTTTACGAGTTCCAGACTTAGCCATTTTCCTAAACTGCCGTCTGACACTTCAAACGGCTGCTGCCGGCAAACGGTGAACCCTGCTGATACGAGACGAAGCTCACTGCATGACTGGAGACATTCTGCATCCAACGGCTGTATGCATGACACCTGAAAGCTGAGTTAAGGGCCTCAAAAGTAAAAGCGCCCCTGGGTCTAGGTTGCGCTGGTATGATTTTGACGAAAGTCGAGCTTTCACCAAAATACCCTACTTTGATCGCTGATATCTGGAGCTGAGATGACCCGATTCAAGCACTATCTATTTTAACGGACAGCCAGAAGGGCCCACAAGAGAAGTCTCTAGAGGTGACGAAGCAAGAAAACTGCTTCTAAGACCTCAAAAACTCCAGTGCGTATTTTAAATAAAATTACCGCTCCCAGACTTAGCCATTTTCCGAACATCATCACTTTGCAGTATTACACTAAAGACCTCGCACGCACGAGCGACTGCCAAATGCTGAACGCTGACGGCTGTGCTCGTTGGAAAGATAAAATGATAACGCTCAATAGTCGTGAAGACTTTGAACGCGAACGGGCTCATCTGACAGGCCTAAAGACTAGGCGCCCTTGAACTGTGGAAATACACTGAAAATCATTTGTTGGTCCGCCCGTAAAATTACGTGCTTGGTAGAATCTCCGCCACGACCACCAGGAACGTCGGATCGACAAGCTGAATGGTGCGTTGCGGAGCTGAGCTAGAATACTACTGATGTTAGGAAGACTCTGTCTGCAAATTTTGCCATCTGAAGGGTCCTTTAAGCCAGCGCCCCTGACTTGTACTTGCACTGGGAACAAACAGAGAAGTTCAAAAATGTGAAAACTCCATTTTAAGCTGATCTTTGGATGACTGCCACCGGAGTTCTGTGATTCGGATGACCGCGCTTGATATCTCGTTGGATGAGCGGACTAGTCGTGAACAAATTGACTGTATTCGCCATCAAAACTGTCGAGATTTACCCCCTCCTTAAGATGGGCGCCCTCAGGCTAGAGGCGCGCTTTTGCCTGAAAATGACAAATTTCTCACTTCTGACAATTTAGGGATTTCAACTTCTGTCGTCGTTTGCCGGAGCTGTGGGTCTCGGAAAGCCTTGCTGGATAGCTCGACGGATAGCCAGACTAATTCTTAAAAGATTGACTGGATGCTTGAACATTTTAACCAGAATCTTGACCTTCAATAAGTTGGGCGCCCCTGGGCTATACTTGCGCTTTTGTGCTTTCTCCTCTGAAATCTTCATGATTTGACCATTAAAAACTCTGTTTCGATCATTGAAATGACCGTCTGCAATATGAAATGTCGTCGTAAGATGCTCCTCCATCGTGAAGATCTTCATTTTGAGTCTCTGCTTCAGGTTCGACCAATAAAAC
This sequence comes from Sequoia sempervirens, assembly GCA_007258455.2. Classification (NCBI taxonomy): domain Eukaryota; kingdom Viridiplantae; phylum Streptophyta; class Pinopsida; order Cupressales; family Cupressaceae; genus Sequoia; species Sequoia sempervirens. Next base: position 21,974 of record VDFB02016982.1, on the reverse strand, counting down.
TGACTTTGACTGACAAAATATTGACAAAAACTCCATGCTTGATATTGCCCAAAACTGTATTCTACAACATTTTAACAAGGTTTAGACTTTTAAATGCAAAATGCCTTGATGAAGCAAAAATTTGGTTTGGGTACAACATTAGACTCCGCCAAAATTGCCAAAATTACGGAGCTGCCAAAATTGCCAGTCAGTGAAATGCTAGTTTTAGTGTGCAAAGATTGCTCAAGTTGCTGACATTCAGATGCTGATGCAGTTGACAGCCTCGTTGAGGGATTGATTTACTCGAGATCACACATAGTAAACTTCAATTCCCACCTCTCAGGATAGACATTACACACCGCGAGTTGAACTTGGTGTTACCCTTTCAAGTTAACTGATGTTGTCATCACATGCATATCTATTAAAGTTGCCTTGTTTTCACTTAGGTTTTCATTTAGGGTTTTTAGTTAGCGATGGTAGTCTTCGGTTAACTTGCTTTCAATAAGGGCGTGCATGCTTTCGCCAAAATTGTCCATTTTTAGATTAAAGATGTTTGATTAGCGATGGTAGTTTCAGGTTAGTTGTATAGTTTAACTTCATTAGGGTTTGGCGGCCGAATCTTGCATGCATTCTGCGAAGCATAGATGACACAAAGGTGATTTTAGGGTTCCCTACACCTTGATGTATATGAAATAAGAGCTTTTGCTCATTTGTAAATAACTTTGCTTGAGAAATATATGCTGTGCCTACCTTGCCCTCAATATTGCTCTTTTTGGTATTTGTTCATGTGTCTTCACTATTGCAATTGATTGTTATGCCACATAGGGTTTCGAAAGATTGTAATGCTGAATTCTTTCCATAGTTTAGATATATCTGTTTGAACATCTTTATCATTGAAATCAATTGTTATGCCACATAGGGTTCCGAGAGATTGAGGTGATAAGGCTGTTTTGTGTTAATTTACCATTGTGATTGATCGTTATGCCACATAGGGTTTCGAGAAGTTGCAGCGATAAATCTGTTTGTGAATCTTTATCAATATAATCGAAGGTTATGCCACATAGGGTTTCGTGAGATTATAAAGATAAAGGCTGTTTTGTGAAGACTTTGCTGTTTCGATCGAGTGTTATGCCACATAGGGTTCCATAAAATTGTCTTGGTAAAAGTCTTAAATCTGTTGTGCCCAATAAGAAGCATTTGGGTGGGATGATGGTTATTGCCCACCTTGCCTTCAAGTGATGAGAGAGTCCTAAACATGCTTATCGTCCAGATAGTCAAACGCCTCCGTTTCCTCTTGCTCTGTTTTCACAGGAAGTTGGATAGATATAAGTTGTAGTTCCAGTAGATCTGCAAAGACTAGGAAAACTCAGCTGCAGCATTATGGGTTCTTTCAAAGAAGTCTTGTGCCTCTAGCGGCTGAGCAAAAGGCGAGGACATAGTTTTGGCTTATTTTCCTTCTGCAAATTATATTTGTCAAAGCACAGAGTTAGGCATTTCTCTGGAAGCAGCCAATACATTTCTAGCAATACCTGAGGACCAGCGAGGGAAGCCATTAACACACTCGAGGAGAAGTCATTATTTTTAAGAGAAATTCATGTTTTCAAGAAGCAAAATTCGTTTTTCTTCAAGGCAAAGGCGTGTTTTTCAAGAAAATTCATTTTTCTTCATTCACAAGACGTATTTTCAAGGGAGATTCGTATTTCTCAAACAAAGGCAGATTTCTCATCTATTTGCAAAGGCGATTTCTCCAATCACATTCTTTTGCAGGTTAAAAGTTCACGATTGTCAGCAATTTGAAGAATTCAAGGGCGATTTTCATTGAAGAAGAGCATACAAAAAACGTCTTTTTCATCCTTGGTTCTCAGATTTCTCTCAGTTTTCAATTCTAATGTTCACAGGGGTGGCAAAATTCGACCAAGTCTCGACATCACGGATCATTTTCTATAGTTTCTTGAATTAAAATTGTCGTTTGATTTTAATTTTAACTCAGGCGATGGATTCGAGTTTATGTAATTTTCTCAAGCTGAAAACTCTTTATGCGATCCAGTAGAAGTTAGTTTTTAAATAAATCGACTTTCGGGTTGTCTTAGAATCCTTTACGGACCAAAGAAACCCATATCTCGAATTTTTAAGCTGAAAATAATTCAGGCTATTTTTAACTCTACATGAGGGCTATTTTTAGCTTTCAATCTTGTCGAGAACATGAGTCAAGTTCAGATCCAGCGAGGCGAGTTTTTTCATAGTAAATTACCCATAAATTTGAATTCAAGACCAAATCGGTCTTAATTCATGACTTCATCGAAAAATGAGACCGATTTGTATCAAGTGAAGATGTTGGCTATCACTTCAGTTACGGAGCCGCCAATATTGCCAGTCAGTGAAATGCTAGTTTTAGTGTGCAAAGATTGCTAAGATTGCTCAAGTTGCTGACATTCAGATGTTGACGCAGTTAACAATCTTGTTGAGGGATTGGTTGCTCGAGATCGTGACCAGTAGACTTCAGTTTCCACCTCTCAGGATAGACATTACACACAGGAGTTAACTTGATGTTACCCTTTCAAGTTAACTGGCTGTCTCACCTCATGCATATCTATTCTGAGATTCACCTTGTTTACTTGGAGTTTCATTTAGGGTTTTTACGTTAACTGATGGTAGTCTTCCGGTTAACTTGCTTTCAATAAGGACGTGCATGCTCGCACAGTAGTCCATTTTTAGATTAGATGTTCGGTTAAGCGGTGGTAGTTTCAGGTTGACTATATAGTTTACTTCATTAGGGTTTGGCAATAAATCTTGCATGCATTGCAGAACTGTAGATGACTCAAGGTGATTTTAGGGTTCCTACACCTTGATGTATATAAATAAGAGCTTTTGCTCATTTGTAAATAACTTTTGCTTGAGAGAGAAATATATGCTGCGCCTACCTTGCCCTCAATATTGCTCTTTTTGGTATTTGTTCATGTGTCTTCACTATTGCAATTGATTGCTATGCCACATAGGGTTTCGAAAGATTGTAATGCTGAATTCTTTCCATAGTTTAGATATATCTGTTTGAACATCTTTATCATTGAAATCAATTGTTATGCCACATAGGGTTCCAAGAGATTGAGGTGATAAGGCTGTTTTGTGTTAATTTACCATTGTGATCGATCACAATGATGAGTATCGATTCTAATCCTCTTGAATGGAGTGTCTCGGGTCAAAAGCACATGCAAATGTTTTCCAGCCTTGGATGTATTACATTATTGAATTATCATCCTAGGACAAGAGCATTATGGTAGGCATCCTTCATCAATGATAATTCTCCTGGCGGTCACCGGTTTCCCTGGTTTGCCCATAGGTTTCACATGTTCTTATCTTGTGTACTTGATGGCTTATCGAGAGTTCGAGGGACTTAACACCGTGGGCATTCTCCCTTTGTTCGGAAGGTTTATTGATATTATGATCAGCTTGGAGTTCACGAGTTGAGCGTCATTTTCAAAAGCGTGTTCCGCGAAGCTTTCTTGACTTACGGTGTTGGACGAGGAGTTACGCGTTCCATTATCGGCAGTTGCTAGGGCAGCGATGGATGGATGGGAAGATTGGTTTATTCAGTTCCCAACATATACCTACATCCGAGTATACAGGTTTACAGGAAATCCAGCTATGCTTCCACGTTATCCTTCGGATAAGACAATCTTTCAGGAGTTCCTGAGACAGATGCATGATGTTCATCGTCTTCTACGCCGCAGGCACAGACCATCTCTCAACTTTCCTTTTCGGTTTGGAATGTATTGGTGCAAGTCGGCAATTGATGCTAAAATTGCAGGACAAGAGCTTGAGAAATATCATCTTAAGTATCTTGTTGGAAATGCGTCACCTATGACCTTCGAGGTCATTATACAGCTTCGCCCACCATTTGGAGGTACATATCCGCGAGCCGCTTCTATGGAGGATTCTTGGGCAAATTGCTCCAGAATGACCGAGGTTAGCTGAGCCCTTTGGGATACTGCTTGCTTCTCTCTCTCCGCAGTTAACATTTTCTTGTCAGAGGATGTGGGAGGTTTATCAGATGATGAGGGAGAGGTTCTTCCTCAGTTTTTCAGAGAGCAGGTCGATACACAACCGTTGCCAGCAGTAGATTGGTATGCCAAAGAATATGCAACGGTCAAGGAGAGGTCAAGTAGAGTCATTTAGAACAGTATACTTTACCTCGACAGCAAAAAGACAAGGAGGGTAAGTGTGCCCAGAGCAGAGCCGCCAGTAGTGGTGAATCCTTCGCTGCCTTCCTCGTCAAAACCTAAACAGAAAAAGAGGAGTAATCCTCCTAAGAAAGTACAAGCGCCAAACAATTCAAAGTGCAAGGTGCTTGCCACTGTTTCACAAACAGAGCCTGACAGACAGCCTATCACAGAGCCAGTTCAGAGGTCAGTTCAGAGCCCGTCAGTACCTGAGGTTCAGACTCAAGCTCCCACACCAGTTTCAGAGCCGTCACCAGTCCCAATTCACATTGAATTGGATTTAGATTCTCCACCTCGCAGTGGGTCTTCTACACACTCACTCTCATCAGTACCTCCTGTCACTAGTACAGACCCTTCTAGTAGCATTAGTAGAGATTCATCTTGGATCGAAGCTCAGCTCGGAAGGAAGAGGAGGCAGCCATCTTATGTCCTTAATCATTTTGATTTTGATGACATTTATCAGGATGCGCCAGATAAGAGAGTCAAGAACATGGTTCACGTAGAGAGAAACACTGATATGGAGGTTGTTATCGAGACTGCTGTACCCCCACAGGGGAAGAGCTTGGCTGATTTAGAGTCTCAGGATTTTGAAGTTATCACCGTCAACCTTGGTCGCAGCACACGCCAGACTCAGGTTGATCTTCTACAAGTTGCTACGGACAGTGCCAGGGATAGAATACTGATGGACGGAGAAGACAAAGCAACCCTCAAGGCTGAAATCAGACAGCTTCGTCAGTATATTTCTAGCCTTATACATAGACCCGATGCTATTAATACCCTTCCACCGATGCTTGAGCCTCCAGCAGAGCAAGGTCAGCTCAATCACTTGGTTGCATATGGCAAGCGTTTGGAGGAATGGGAAGAGGAGTTCGTTGCTAGAGGCCGTACCATGCTTACAGAGTTATATCAGTTGCGGTACAATGCACGAGAGCTCCGTATTCGTCTTCAGGATGAGGAACGGGATATGGCAATTAGCAAACCCAGGGATGAAATTATGATTGCTCACCTGAGTTTGGCTTATGACACAGTCACGGATGCAGAAGACATAGAAGCTATCTACTCTTGGAAGACACAGTTGGTTTTCAGAGCAAAGATGAAGGGAGCAGTTTAGCATCGAGTTGGTGAGAGTAGAAACGCGTCACTAGTGCACTCCGGTTTACAGTGAGACTCCTAGTATCACAAGCTTGCAGATGTGGATTACCCGGTCGAGGGTGGTACCCTCGTGGGAGCTTCTGGAAGCCGTTCAGTCGAGAACTCCAGGGCACTCATTCATACCATTTTTGATTGGGGAGGCAGGTTGAAACGAAAGGTTACTTTCGACACTTACGGTCATGTTCGGCATTGTTTGATGGCGGCAAGGACTAAGGCGGGCAGTGCCGGATGCGGCTGGTGGATATGCTACATCGACATAGTGTTCTTCGTCAGAGTCTCATAGCTCCAAACAGTGATGCAGTTAACAATCTCGTTGAGGGATTGATTGCTCGAGATCACACATAGTGAACTTCAGTTCCCACCTCTCAGGATAGACATTACACACACGAGTTGAACTGAGTGTTACCCTTTCCAGTTAACTCGAGGTTGTCATCACATGCATACCTATTCTGAGACTCGCCCTTCTCACACTTGGAGTTTTATTTTTAAAGGTTTTGGATTAGCCCGATGATAGTCTTCAGTTAGCTTTGCTGTAGGGCGTGCATGCTCGCACAATTGTCCATTTTAGATTAAGATGTTTGATTCATGAGGGTAGTTTCAGTTAGTATAGTTCACTAATTAGGGTTTGGCATAGCTTGCATGCATTCTGTATGGGTAGGCACAAAGGTGATTTAGGGTTCCCTACACCTTGATGTATATAAATAAGAGCTTATGCTCATTTGTAAATAACTTTTGCTTGAGAGAGAAATATATGCTGCGCCTACCTTGCCCTCAATATTGCTCTTTTTGGTATTTGTTCATGTGTCTTGACTATTGCAATTGATTGTTATGCCACATAGGGTTTCGAAAGATTGTAATGCTGAATTCTTTCCATAGTTTAGATATATCTGTTTGAACATCTTTATCATTGAAATCAATTGTTATGCCACATAGGGTTCCAAGAGATTGAGGTGATAAGGCTGTTTTGTGTTAATTTACCATTGTGATCGATCGTTATGCCACATAGGGTTTCAAGAAGTTGCAGCGATAAATCTGTTTTGTGAATCTTTATCAATATAATCGAAGGTTATGCCATACAGGGTTTCGTAAGATTATAAAGATAAAGGCTGTTTTGTGAAGACTTTGCTGTTTCGATCGAGTGTTATGCCACATAGGGTTCCATAAAATTGTCTTGGTAAAGTCTTAAATCTATTGTGCCCAATAAGCTTGTTTAGATTGAGATGATAGTTGTGCCACCTTGCCTTCAAGTAGAGAGTCTAAACATGCTTATCGTCCGATAGTCAAACCTTGCTCCGTTTCCTCTTGCTCTGTTTTCCTGAGGAGATTGGATAGATATAAGTTGTAGTTAGTAGATCTGCAAAACCAGAAAAAACTCAGCTGCAACGTATAGGTTCTTTCAAGAAAGTCTTGTGCCTCTAGCAGCTGAAACAAAAAGACAGGACATAGTTTTAGCTTATTTTCCTTTGCAAGTATATTTGTCAAAGCATAATGAGGGAGCTTACCCTCCATAATTTGAAGAGCACTCATTGCGTAGTGTGCATAGGCTGTTCATAACAACTTCTACTCCAGAGGTGTTAGTTGTTACGCCAACACTGATCTAATGGCCTCTTTGGCCCTATCCATGCCCTCATATATGTAGCCCATTGGGGGCTTCTCCCCATCTGCAACTCGTAGGAGCACTAGCAAGGGCTCAATAAATTGCAAAGTGCAAACATGTTTTACAAATAAGTGTGAACGAAAATAAACAAATAAAAGTAAGATATGATTAAAAATTTAAACATAATAAATAATTAAATTTTACCTTCACAATCTCGTCCATTGGTGTCCAAAACCCTTGCTCATAAAAAATGCAATCAGCCACAGCAATCCCTGTAGTGCTTGTAGAAAAGGATGAGGAAGACCACTCCTCTCTAGTAAACATGCGCCTTCAGGCTGCCCTTGACCGAATCAAGGATTTCATCGTGATAAAATTTGTTGCAAACCTGGTGATGCCAGGACGAGACAACTCCCTCAAGCCCGTGTATTGCCTCATAAGGTTAAGCACCCATGTATGGTTGTATACAAATTTGCATATGTTTTTTGCTGCTTCCACACATGTTTTGATCCATGGGAGCTTGCCAAGATCCTCCAACATCAGGTCAATGCAATGGGCGGCACAAGGAGTCCAAAATATAGTAGGTTGCCTCTCCATCAATAATCTACCAGCAGCAACATAATTTGCTGCATTATGTAAAGTGCCTTGCCAAATCTAGTCCAAAAACACTAATTTTCTGCCTTTGGAATTTTGACAAACACTTTGCTTACAACCTTGAGCTTGCTGGTAATTGATTTTAGTATGTATTTTGAAATACTTTTGATGGATGCCAATGAAGTAAAATGCTTCCCAACAATGCTCTAAGAAACTATTAATTGACTTGACATGAAATGCAATATAATTTTGTACTTTCAAATACATATACATGAAACTAACTATGCAAATAAGCACCTACAGCAATAAGACATTTTTACAAACACTTTGTATGCCAACTGTTAATGCTGATAAGATGAGTGGACTACATGGCATTTAATCAAACAATTAGCAGCCAATCCTTCTATACTCTTAGTTGCCAATACAACGCCTTTTACAATGCTTAATTGTGATTTAAATATGCATCACCATTGACTGAAGTTACAAAGACTATGGCTGTTATAATACAGCCCTTAAGACTCCAATCCAAATAAGATACAGGACAAATGCAAATAACTGATTTCAATGTATTCAAAGATCTTACAATCTGATATTGATGCTTACAAAGCATGAAACTATGATCAATACAATGCTCAACAATGCAGACCCTAAACTGAGATGCAAAGTCACTACAATGATCAAACTATATAAATCGATGAAACCTGGAAGTGATTGCAGACTTCATAAAATAATTCGATTCTTCCCTTTGATGAAGCTAATGCCTCCCAATTTGCTGCGCTTATCTTCGTGAACCTCCAGCGATGCCTCTTGATTTTTTTTTGGATTTTATCTTGGGCTTAAGACACAAAATCGCCCCTTCATCATGGCTGCCCCTGTTCTGATTTGCAGATGCAAAATATAAATTGTTGACATTAGAATCGACCTCCACCAGCAACACAATCATTTACCAAGTCGCCTAACACCAAATGATTTAATCCTCCATGAGAACTGATGCAAACACGAGCTGATATAAATGAGATCGTTCTACCATCAATGGTTGCCAGATGATTGTAAACAAAATCAGAACTTTGCCCTCCAATTCGTACCAACCAAATTTGGCCCTTGGCCACAAAATTTGCACTTTTTGAGACCCAATTGAGAAGTTTGAAGTAACTCCTCCACAATTCCAACTAGGGTTGGTGTTGCACAACCGAAATTGACACTTAACCAGCTAGGTTTGGTCTTTCACAAACGAAGACTGGAAAACAATAAGCTAAGCATTCTGCTTCAGCAGTGTAGTAGAAAAAGGTTATTCAACTCTTGATGTCCAAATGCATAGCCCAAGCCTCTTTTTATACTTTTTCAACCTCATCACCAAGAGACTTCTAGAAGATTCCAGAAATATTCCTTAAGTGACTTTATTATTTTATTATTTTATTACTAAGTCACTTAAGTCACTTTTTATTATTAAATTAATTAAATAATAAGTCATCCTTTTTGATATTTTATTTTATGGGAATAACTTAATAAATAATTAATTTAATAACATCTCTTGATTTAATTAAATCATCAATTAAGCTATCCTCATAAATTATCAATAATTTGGACAACTTAATTAAATAATTTAATTAAATCACCATACCTCCAATTCGGGGACATGACACATTATCTGTCACCACTTGCACTACATTCTCTTCCCCACATCAGCTATCACCTCCTCTATAGCCTCACACAGGTATGTGGCATTTTTGAATTGGGCAGAAGCATCAATGAACTTCATGAAGACGGTGTCACCTGAAAAAATAAACTTAACGAATTATTCAATAAATTAAAAAACATAAATCAGCCATATTAAATTATTAATCACTAAATCAAATTCAAATTCCAATGCATTGAGGGAAGTACAATTACCTCCGGAGGAAACTAGGAAATTAAGCAGCGTCCTATTTCTCCTATCAGTCCAACCATCAGTCATGATGGTGCAACCAATCATCCTCCATTGCTTGCGCTGCTCCTCTAATTGTGCTTTCACATCTGCCACCTTTTGAGTCAAAAGTGGGCCCTTTAATTCATCTTCACTAGGGGCTTTGAACCCCGCCCCACATATGGTTATGGCATCAACCATGTTTTGCCAGAAAGGTGACCTATAAGCATTGCATAAATAAATTAATAAGTTACATAAGTATTGTAAAATGAAAAAGTTTTAAGTTTTTAACTTTAAATTTGAATTCGATAATGAGATACATCTAGATTCTAAAATTTAAATATAAATTTAGAACAATTAAATGAAAAAGAATTACCTGGCTACATGGAAGGGAATGGTGCAGTAGTACCAAAAGTCTGCAATTGACTTTTTTGCTGCATCATGTGCGTCCTTGTTCCAACCCATGCTCTCAAGCGACGGTTGGGAACCAGGAGTAGTGTGTGGTACAAAATATGAGTCCACCCTAGATTTACGAATTCTAAGGCCAATGCTAATACTGCCACTACCACTAGTAGTAGCAGCGCCACCAACACTAGGAGTATGCATAGGCATAGCTGATGTAGAAACAGAAGCACTAGCACAAGCACTAGCACTAGGACGGTATGGAGGCATGGAAGAAGCATCTCTAACAGCACCAAGTCCTTCTCCAACTCCAACACTCACCAACTCCTGCTTCTGTTTCTTTTTCATTTCCTTTTGCATTTCAAAAGTTTCTAATTGCACCTGCACTTCACGAACAACCTCAGGAGGTGCTCTAGGGAAACCCACTACATCATGGGCGGGTATGCGTGCAAGATGGTATTTTAATTTATTTATGCCTCTATGATATATTGTTTTGCAGTAGAAACATTTGGCGTCTCCTCTTTTCATTCCGGGAAAGATTTCAGCATGTTTCCAAGTAGGGTCTTTTCTGACTGGGGTTTGAGACATTGTGAAAATAATAATATGGTTTGATTTGCAAATGAATGTGGCTGCAAAAGTAGGGTTTCTAAAATTATTTAAGTTGCAAGTAGGGTTTGTAAAAAAATATGCAAACTCAAAAACAATGATTTTACAAATAACAATGAATTATTTGTTAAAAACACAAAATCAGAACAAAATCAGAGCTTACCTCTTAGATTTGGCTTGGAATGCAAGTGCAAACTCCTCCACAATCATTTTAGTAATGAGCTCTCAATGCACCCCTCCTTCTTTGGTATAGAAGCTCCCCAAATGATATATGACCACAGGTTGTCTTCAACAAGCTGGTTGACCTCTCTTCTCCTCCTATTTTTCTTCACAACTCTCTCTTCTCCTCCTATTTTGCCAAATGAATGAAATGAGGTTGCTTTTAGGGCTAAGAAGAAAATAAAAGTCGAAAAAAAAATATTAAAAAAACTTGAGTTTCTATTTTTTTTGGCCTTTGCTGTGCCGGCCGTGTCTAGGGGTCGGGACTCTCCTAGATGTTGCACGTCCAGCGCGTCTGGCCTGGACGCGTCTGGACGCATCCGCATCCGCGCACCCAGGACGCGGCCAGGGTCGTGCGGAGCGCGACTCGCTGCGTCCTGGCAAGTCCCGGGACTACGAGTAAAACATCCAAGGTTAAAAAATAAACGCCTGAGGGCAGCCACCAACTCTATTCAACATCATAATCACGTCACAGTACTCCTGCTTCAAATCATCTGATATAATCTGTCTTGGCAACTTTGTACGAGAGGGCCTGGGTTTGTTCATCCAGCGTGTATTAATCACCTTTATACATCTCTCGAATGTGGAAGCATACATTCTTTCAACACGCTCTCTTGATTTATAAATAACCTTCTCGTGTGCTGGGATTCCAAAAGCTTCGCCAATAGCTGAAGGAGTGAGGTTGGCGAACACTTGACCATCCAGTGAAATAACTGACCTGTGCTCTAGCTCATAACAATTAGCACACTCCATCATCAACTCCGAACACTGAATAGCTGGTGGGAAACCAGCAGCTGCAAACAAGCCACTTCGAACAATATTGGGCGAAGTGATTGAAGGATGGTGACTACCAACTCCCATAATCTGACTTTTGAAAGCCTTCAAGTTGAAAGAGCCTAAGTTGGTATCAACCAGCTTGCCCAACTTTGAAGTGAACTTTGACTCCGGCAGGAAAGACTTGCTTAGTTTCTTGATAACAGCCTGCCTGGATGCACCATTGCTATCTCTGCCAGTTGCTCTTACTTCAGCCATCTTGCAAAACAACAATCAGCCATCAGCAAATTAATTTAGAAAATAAATAAGATATCATGCAGGGGCTGCCAGTCCTCTTTAAAAACTTGAGAAGTTGCAACATCAATATTCATCTGCAAACCTCAACTTCTCCTCTGAAAACTTTGAACTTTCAACACTTAGAAAGTTTATGCAAGTAAACTTCAGCAACTTCAACTCTTGGGAAAATCGCCCACTTCACTTCAGCAATTAAACTCTTTTAAATTCGCACTTTAGCAACTTCAAATGACTTAGCAAATTAATAAGTTGGCTGCAGCAACTTCACACTTCAACAACCTCTTCTACTCCAAGTCGTACTTCCTCAACATTCAACTTGCACTGCAACTTGCTAAGTCGGACTTCTTCAGCACTTGGACCTTTTAAAATTCGCACTTCTTCAACAACCTTCAGCTTCAGCAATGTGCTCTTTCGAAAACAAATTTCTTCAACAACTGCAACTCCAAACTTCTCATAGCAAATTCGAACTTCTTCAACTGGTGAAGAGAAGTGAATAAACTTTTAGCTCATATAGGCAATTCAAATTCTAGAAGGAGGCTAAGTTTAGCAAATTCATTAAATTTCCACTACTTCTCAGCAAGAATTCGAATTTCCCTCCTTTTCCAATTTTAACACTTGTCTCTTGACGCCTGGAATCTTGACCTTCTAGAATTTCAACTTTGACTGGCGTATTTTCAATTCACTTTCGAAAAATATTTATTTTAAATTTACTTTTTGACAAATTTCATTCATCAGCCGAAGCTCTGTTGTTCAACTTTTAATTTTATTTCTCCTCTGACGCTCTGGAAGATTCATTCTGCGAAGAATTCAATCAAAATCTCCTAGGCAAACAACTCCAAATTTATCATCTGAAGCATTTCATTTTTGAAAACACATTTTACTCAACTTGCCTTAGAAAAATTTAAATTTCTCTTAGGAAAATTCCATAATTCAAGTGCATATCAAATTCTCCATCCTGAAGGCCTTGGTGAAGTGTAGAAGACTTTAAAATCAACTCCTTGTCGAAGATCTTCAATACCCAGAAGAAATTTTTTTCTTAGAATGCGTCGAATTCATGGGTATACAACGAACGGGTTCATTTAATTTTTCTTGAATTTTGAACCTTAGAAAGAATTATTTTCAACAAATTTATCCTTTTTCTTCATTCTTGTCAGTATCTTGTTGCTCTGACTTGAAAATTTCAATCAATCCTGTGAAGCTGACACCTTCTGATTCCCACTGGCAATTTCACTCATGTCTCAAGAAAATTTCATCACCCTCCAACTTGGGCGTATTTTTCCTAAGGAAGAAATTTTGTGCCTTAGATTTTTTTTTAAATCACTTAGCATTTTTGAATTTCACACTTGAATAGGATATTATTCCCACGCCTAGGCAACTTTATTTCACTACCTTCATCTTACTTCCTGGCGCATTTAGCATATTGAAGGGGATTAATTCCAACGCCTTGGCAACTTTATTTTCACCTTCACACTTACTCTTTACATGGCGCATATGGAGGTAGCAAGAGGACAAGCTTCAAACGCCACCTTCGACTTGTCTTTGACTTCTAACATGGCTTGAGCGCATTTTGGCATATGAAAAGGATAACACACTTGACTCTTTGACTTTGCTTAGGAGTGACATGGGGGCATTTGAGAGGGAGAGAGGAATGGGCGCGTATCATGTGTGAAGAAGGATAAACTTTCAACGCCCAACATGTGACCTTTGAGCTCCCTTGTTTTTGTCCTTACATGCCCTCATTTGGGCGCATTTGAGCATGGGAGGTGGATAAAGTTTCCAACGCCTTTGACTTGACTTGTCTTTGAATTCCTTGCTAATCTTGGGCGCATTTTAGCATGTGAGGAGGATGGGCGCATATTCTAGGTGGAGGTGGATTTATCCCTTACTTAGAATTCTTTTATCATTTTGCTTATAGTGGAGGGTTAGCTTCAAGACTTGGTGGGCGCATTTCATGTATGAAGGAGGATGAAACTTCAACGCCACGTTTGACCTCTTTTGAATCTTTGACCCTCTCTTGAAGCATGGGCGCATTTGAGACATGGTGAGGGATGAACTTATGCCTTCAAATATTTTTCTATCAACCTCCTTAAAGTGAGCGCATTCTGATGGGTGAGGAGGATGTTTAACACCTAGAAATTTTTCAAATCATCTTCATTCTTCATGAGGGCGCATTTTACCCCTGGAGGTGGATGAAACACCTAGAATTTTTTTCATGCTTGGCTTGCCCTCCAGCTGAAGTGGGTGCATTTTTAAGGTGGTGGAGGATGAATTTCAACACTTAGCCATTTTTCTTCTTCCTCCTGCCAGCCTCTCTGTGCCCTACTATTTATAGTAAGTCTTCGGATTTCTGTACTTCTGAAGCTTAGAACGATTTGAAATTTTGAACACTGGACCTTCGTGACCCTGTCAACCTGTTCATACTCCCATCTTGAGCTGGCCTGCTAAAAATAGCCCATTTCTGAAGGTGACTTGCTATTTATAGTAACTGCTTGTTTCTGAGACCTCCACAACTCCGTTTGACTTTAAATTCGAATGATGTGCTCCTCACCACATGACCTGCCCGTTGACATTGGTGCCTGATGCTTGTTTACTATTTTTAGCCAGTTTTTGGAATGCCTTACTATAAATAGTAAGTGCTCCGATTGCCTTCAAATTTTACCGGTGGATAGCTTGAAAGATACTAATCACAGTGGGATGCATTGGTTTTCGAAAATTCTGAATTTTTACCCCTCTTTTTGGGTCTCGAAGCTGGAAACCCTAATTTGACTTGCATGCATATCAAACGACCTCCGTTTGACCTCGTTTTTGTTGCACTTCGCCTAGTTTGTTGTTCTGATGTGCCGGGCAGCTGCCAGAATGGAATTGCTAAAAATAGTAAGTCACTGAATATTGATCATCTTGCTTTGCATGCCACATCACTGCGAAGCTCTTGAAAAACCCATAAAGAATCATCAGACATGCAAAGAAAACCTTGATATGCAAACCCTAAAAATAGCCTTTGAAGGCTGAACTTTGAAAGTCGTTATCTCACTTTGCATGTTATACCGTCGCGAAGGTCTCTGAAAACCCAAAAGGAATATCCAAACATGCATTGAAAAACTTTGTGTATAAACCCTGAAATCTGCTCTGGAAGCTGAACTGCTAAAAATAGCAAGTTGTCTGTTTCAGCTCAAATTTTGCTAGTGAGCAACTTGGTGTGTTCTGGATGCAGTGTGACTGTTGAAACTTCAAAAATGCTGAAGGAATGCTCCGAATTGCACACTTACTAAAAATAGTAAGTTATCGGAATCTGATGAAATTTTGATGAGAGCCTGCTGGAAGCATACTGACAGCAATGCCAATCTCTGTTTTCAATTTATTCACTTCCTTTGACCACAAATTGGCTGGAAAGTTCAAAACCCTAATTCTATAGACTTGGCCAAATTTCACGTTTAGACTCACAGACGGGCACACCCCAGAAAGACAGACAGCAGAAAGAGAGAGACAGTGAGAGAGAGAGAGAGAGAGAGAGAGAGAGAAACAAAGCCAAAAGACTAGAATGGAGCAAAAATTATGGGGTCTCCATCTTGAGTGGGGCGATGTGTGAAAAGGTCACAACACCACTTCATTTTGCAGTGAATACTCATGCTTGTGACATCACGATCTTCAATACTTGTGCATTGAAATTGTCCTTTCAGGACCTAAAGATGTTTTTGCAAGTGTAAAAAGTCAATCTTCTTGTGATTCATCATCATGCCGGTCATTAATGGCCTCAAGATTTGTGTATATAGGGTGGAAGAGTGCTTGAGAAATTCGCTGAAAAGTAGTCTAGGAAATGGCATGAATGTTAAGGCTTTGCACTCTTCAATCGTCAAAATAAATTAGGGCATGGCTGTTGAATTGTTTCCTTCTTTGAATCCGTGCATCTTATCATAAACAATGATTTATGGGTGCTACCGGATCTAATCTTGTAGTTGCAGGGCCATATTGGCTCATTATTGCTAGAAATCTGTAATGTCCCACCCTAGTTAGAACAAATCTTTTGCGATTTTGCTCAGTTTGACATATGAAACATTTTGTCAAACAAGTAACATGGCAATGATTGAAACTAATTGCAGAGTAAATAAATATGCATTTCCAAGTAGTTGCATTCAGCAGTCAAAGATTACATTCTCACACAAATGGCTCATAACTGAGATATATCATAATAGAAATAAATGCAAATCGGGAACAATGTCTACACTTAGATTTATAAGATTGTAATGAGCAGATTACATTAATAGCAGTCTTGACCTGTAGTGTATGCACAGTTACCATTTTATGTCTCCATGGCTGGACAAGGACAGTGAACTACCTCTAAAACTTGACGCCATTCCGTATGAAGAGGTCACAATCCCTTTCTTGCTGTCTTCTAAACTGGATGCCACCCTCAGTACTTGCAGACCACTTGTTCAGACCCTCCGTACCCTTTTCTGAGCTTCAACACTTCCTACGCACCCTCCTGAAGGCTGTGGTTTAGTATGAAGGGTGTTTGCAGGGTTTTGAAGCATACGTCCCACACACCATTAGCGCCTAACCCCCTCACTGAGTAGCAACCAAACACTGATTAGCGTTAGCTCCAAAATGCAAATCAGCAAAGAAGATAACTCTAACCAAGAATGTTCACCAAGATCCCAATGTGGGCGAGGTGATAGCATATGGTCAGAGGATCGTTAGGCATAAACAAAGCTGAAAGTACAATTCTTCTGCTGATGCAGGCATCCACAAGCAGTGGGGATTCTCCACTTATTCAGTGGGTGAAATTATTACAATTATTAAAGGCGGCAAGCCAGCCATTTAAATCCTCACTTCCACTTATTTTCGTGGGGGGAATACCATCCTCACAATCACTTATTATCGTGGGGGGAAACAACATGAATAAAGATGATTATTTAAAAACTCAACCACTCAATTGTGGGAGTATAAACAAATATAAATTGCAGCAACTAAACTATCAGCTGTTAGTACTACTAACAAGCTTTACAATTAATGAACTAAGCTGCAAATGAGAATGATATGCTTCCAAAAACACTCAATGGTTAGAGTAACACTTCCTCTAACATTTGCAATGCCAAAATGATATAGAAAGAAACTCAAAACAGCATTATAACAATTTCTAACTAATCTGATCAGAAACATGAAATACAGAAAATCAGATCAGCAAGATGAGAATTCACCATAATGTATGTATCTTCCTCAAAACAACTCGGAAAGCTTTCAAACCACAGCCAATCAATAGCTAAGAGCTAGGCGTCCAACCTCCATTGAGAAAACTAGTCAAAAACAGAGAGAAACAACTGGCACGATTCCCAAGACAGCCAAGAAGAAAGGTACGGCCCCCAGGAAGGGTCGACCTTCTCCCAAAAATCAGAAACTTTACTAAAAAATCTGAAAACTTCCAGAAAGGGTCGCCCTTCATAGTGAAACAGCATGGACGAATACCCAAAATGAAATAAAATTCGTTGGTGAAGCTATGATCAAAAATTCGCTTCAGCCATGACGAACCAGCAACTCAGGAAACAGGCTATACATCAGCAACTTGTTGAAAACATCAGAATTGAAGCTCAATCTGCAACTCTGAATGAAGTACAGTCTCATATCTCCACCTAGGAAGCCATAGTTTCAGGCCCGAAGGATGGATTGAATTTGTTAAGCTTCCCCTTAGCCAGGTTCTAGATTCATTCCAGCAGCGTAACTCTGCTCTTCAAAAATATGCATAATCAGCTCATCACAAAACATCAATATATAGACTTCAGTTGGCAAATGAAGCAACAAGAGACTCTTCAAATTCCAAGAAGTTGAATCACTTCAATTTCCAAAAGGGACGCCACCTTTTTGCACTTTACATTTTTTGAAATAATAAAAAATCATTCAACTTCCCCTTTAGGCGTCCAACTTCACTTTGCAACAATAAAGCATTTAATAAATAATTAAATGATCACTTGACCCCTTAATATCCCCTTTTTTAAAACAACTTGAAGTCATCAAGCTTAGGCATGGGGTACAACTTCAAAACATGAAAAATGATGAAGTATAAAACTTAGTCCATTGAGATAACCAAAACCAAAGCCAAAACTGAAACTGATGAAAGCCAAGATGATTGTAGCTGAACTGATGATGATGCCACTACCACAATTAGACTTACTAAAAATAGCCAACTGCTATAAATAGTAAATCCACAACAAAACCCACAAAAAACTGAACTGAGCTGGAAGCAGGACTTACTGACATTGGAAATCCTAAATTTAACACATCTGATTAGCTTACAGATTTCCAAAAATAGGCTAAAACCTCAAGAAGAGCATAGGGCTAAATGGGGACATTACACCTTCAGCCTAGAATTCTACCTCTTTCTTCGTTCTTTCACCTCGAAAAAATTAATTACTCAACTCTCAAAAAAATTTACTAGCTCTTGAAAAAAATTTACTAACTCTTGAAAATGAGAGAGAGCTAAACCTCTTCTCAAATCGAAATTGTGAGTTGATAATGACTTGAGAATGCCTTATAAAGTTGAAAAATTCGATCCATTTAACAATTCTTCTAAGTTCATTGAATGTGGACTGTTGTTTATCGAGGAAAGTTTCTAAATTTCTAGCTCCTTATCCTTATCTTCATCAAAATTTTGAAGTCTATCCCTAGAGCTTGATTTTTCTCTAAGTGTTAGAAATAATTAAAGGTTTATCATGTGATTTTTTATTTTCTCAACCTTTAATTCTTTATTTTTTTATTTATTTTACCCATGCTTTCTTTTAATTTGGCAAATTTTTCCAAGTTTATGGGTTTTTCTTCTCTTTCTTGATCATGGCGGATTTTCTTGCTGATTTTCCAATCATCTTCTAGGCGCTTTATGCCTTAGGCAAATTTTATTCATGTCTTTTTAGCAAAGTCAGACTTCGCCATTTTATCTCCACGTTTCCTATCATCCCATGGCAGACTTGAAGTGTTTCCTCCATTTGCTTGAGCAAGGCGAACTTTCCATGTGTTTATCCATTCATCTTCTAGGTAGGGCGGATTTGGAAGAATTCTTTCCATCTTCTCTTTTCCAAAGTCCAACTTGGCAAAGCCTTTTCCACTTCCATTCAAGGTCTAGGCGGACTTTCTTAAGGTTTCTCCACCTTTCATCTTATACTTAGTCAAAATTCTAACCTTTTCTCTTACTAAGCTTGGGCAAACTTTCAAGAAGTCTTTCCACTTGTTTTATACTTAGCCAAAATTCCAACTTTTCTCCCTTACTAAGCTGGGCGGACTTTCTTTAGGCTATGCTATCTTCCTTCAAGGGTGTAATGACTCTGCTCAAATCTGACCTCAAAATGTTGATTGAAGGCTCAAGGAATTTCATCAAACACTTCGCATACAAGGGTCATATGACTGATATAAAATTTCAGTTTGCTATAATGACACTTTTCTTCACTTAGCATCAATAAGGATGCTAGCAAATGACTCTAAATTGTCTAAATAATGACCTAACATGAATGTGCAACTTATTTTGGCAATATTCAATGCATATATGTGACTGAAACTACTTGCAATATGCAGCTACAACAACTAGTAATTATGACAAACACTTTGGATGCAACCTAAGATGGCATTTATGCACTTACAGCCAAGTGGCATTAATACAAACACTTGGTATGCAAAATTATAACATTATTTATGCCAAAAAGAGAACCTACAGCCAATTGACATTTTGTCAAACAATTGGCATGCATGCTATAAGCTGAGTACAAATGATATAGAATTGCTCAATGACAACTTCAAATGACCAGCAAATTAGTATCTCTGATTACAACACAATGATCCAATACAATGCTCATCAATAAGCCAAGACTCTTGGCATTTGCATTGATTACAAAATATGATAATTGCTGGTAAGGAAATATGCACCTACAGCTGCAACTCTAAACTTTCCCATATGCAATAAAATTATGAACTACTAATAGTGGAACCTGATTGAATGTTGAAGCCCTTGATGAGAGATGAAGTAGCAATCAAATTCCAAGCAAATTGAACTCCTCTTAGGCCCAATCGATGCTTTCACCCAGCCGCCCCTGTTCTTGCCTGGCAATACTTTAGATAAATAAATGCAGCCTCTAAGCTCCTCGAATTTGTTATGAAAATGATTGCCAACACCAAAGGAAGCAATCCCTCAAGTGCCCACAAAATTATATCTCCTTATTGAAGAGCAACGAATGAAAATGTGATTTCTCTCATGGCTGATTTGCAAACTGGAACAAAATTGCAGACTTCAAATAACTTCCCAAACTCTTCCAAAAATGATTGCAATTAGCACAATGAGAAAGATTGAAGTATCTTCCTCCACTATCCAACTAGGGTTGGTGTTGCACAACCGAAATTGGCACTTAACCAACTAGGTTTGGTCTTTCACAAACGAAGACTGGAAAACAATAAGCTAAGCATTCAGCTTCAGCAGTGTAGTAGAAAAAGTGTGTTCAACTCAAGATGTCCAAATGCATAGCCAAAGCCTCTTTTTATACTTTTTCAACCTCATCACCAAGAGACTTCTAGAAGATTCCAGAAAAATTCCTTAAGTGACTTTATTACTTTATTATTTTATTATTAATTCACTTAAGTCACTTTTTATTATTAAATTAATTAAATAATAAGTCATCCCTTTTGATATTTTATTTTATGGGAATAACTTAATAAATAATTAATTTAATAACATCTCTTGATTTAATTAAATCATCAATTAAGCTATCCTCATAAATTATCAATAATTTGGACAGCAATTAAAATAGGTTTTAATTAAATCTACACCACCTCAATTAGGGGACATGACATCCTGTGAGGAGAATCGAGAATGTATCTAGGAACTTGCAAGCTTAGAATAAAGAGTACAGAAAAACCATTAGAAACAATATGATTCAAATTAATAAAAGGTCACAGTGATAAATGTATTGTGGCAGTGCTGTAGCTTCAGAATTACACAAGAATACTGTAGCAAAGTCTAGAGAATTTATAGAGCCTAGAGAGAAAACTTCACCCTAGCCAGATCACAGAAAACAAAGCCAGTTCAATGCTTGTAGTGATTGAAGGAGAGTACCCATAGTCACTAAGGTTGCTATTTTTGGTCAAGAGCTCAAGGAATATTGGTTACAAACTTGACTTGGTTGAATGGCCATTACAATATAATTGTAAATGAATTCAAAATGTCACCAACCTGGCTGTTCAATGGATTTATACAGCCACACTGTCATGGGATAGCAGCACAATTGTGCTGTCATATGAGGGAAAAGTGATTAAAATTGTTGTAATATGAAGGTACAAAATAAAGTCAACATAGATGATAGGTTTCAACATGTAAAACAGACTTATACACACAAAAACATAGAAAGCGTTGGCATTTGGATTGGGGAAAAGGGCCAAGAATGGGCTAAATGGATTCTACAAAGATGCTATGGGAACAGACACTAGAATGAGGACAATTTGTACTGGAAAAATTGCAAGGCATGCAATTTTGGTCATTACAGATATGAACATTACAGCACTCTTCAACAAAATGAGTCCACCCATCTCCTAAAGTCACAAATTCACTTCTACTCTTTATCTTCAATAAAAGATACATACCAGTCTTTGTGGCATGTATAGTGTCTAGATGCACTTGAATCAAAGTACCAAGTGGTTAACTCGATGGATTGTTCATGTGATTTAATGAATGTGATTCCATTTTTCACCTTTGATTCATTACCTTCACGCTCCTCAGTTTCAAAAACATTTCCATGCTTTAAATATCTTTTGTTCACTCTCTTTTATAGGGCAATTCTTCCTAAAATGTCCAAGCTGATGAGTCATTTGATGCAGTTCTAGTCTTCTGCTTGCCTTTGCCTTTGATTTGTAAACTGAATGCACTTTTTGTAGATTCTGAATTTGATGCTTCTGATTAATCCCAGCTTCTCTCCTTTTGCATGAGAAGTGTGGATATGTTCTCAAAATCTACTGTCTTTGCAATCAAGTGCAAGGATTCAACAAATGAATCACATGAATATGGCAAGCTCTATAAATCCAAAGCTAGCTTGTCTTCAACATCCATTGACTTTTTGGATGGTAGATAACTGATTACTTAGGTCCTTCAAATGCAACAAATATTCTGAGAGGGACATGCTCTACTGCAACTTAGAAGAAAATAGTAGATTCTTCAAATACAAAGGCTGACCAGCCTCTGATGTGTGATATTTGGTTTTCAGATTTTCCTAAAGAATGG
>VDFB02016981.1:22833-77845 GCA_007258455.2 Sequoia sempervirens | reverse complement strand
CCCTTAATCTCTCTCCCTCTCCCCCCCTCTCTCTCTCAAGTCTCTCCCTCCTACGCCCTCTCCCCCTCTCCCCTCTACCCTTAATCCTTGTACACCCCCTACGCTTTATCTCTCTCCCATTCCCCCCCTCCCTCTAAAAAGTCTGTCCCTCCTACCCATCCTCCCTCTCGAGCTCCTCTACCCTTAACCCTTAAACCCTAGGACCCCCTACCCTTTATCTCTCTCCCACTCACCCCCCTCTCTTTCTAAAGGATTAAATTTGATGGTTGAATTTACCTGTCAACAAATTTTTTAATTACGGTTATCTATTGAAGGTGCCCTTAAAACATTATGATATACCTTAGTGTATGTAAAATTATATATAAATCAAACATATATATAATTATAATTCTATATAAATTTTCACAGTTTATCCAAAATATCTCCTTTTACAATCTTCTTAAAATTTTGATTGTATTTTATAGCAAAAATCTTTAAATACGGTCATATGGCCATCAAATTTAAGTTCTCATTTAAAAACATATGTATATTAATATTAAAATTAGGGTGTTCAACCGAACATTCTTGGAATGTTCGGTCGAACCCATTAAATAAAGTTTTTTAAATTGCATGTTATGGTGGTTCGACCGAACCTTTCCAAGATGTTCGACCGAACACATATTCGGTCGAACCCCTCTTTTTTCACCTTTGCTTCCTAAGGCACCAGAATTGTTGAAAATTTTGCGTTTCGAAGCTCAATTTCAGAATGAAAATGGAGAAGATCTCAAAAACCCAACTAGTATTGGGTTCCCCTCAAAACGAGCTATCCAACGAATATAATTTTAGTATGTTTTGATTATATTATCTATCTATTTTTTAAGTTTTATTAAATATAGGTTTTTCACTGAAAACAAAACTCTCTGTTCTGCACAAGTGGAAAAAATAGAAGATTATCAAAAAAAAAATTAAAAATATGAGTGCACCAGACATTGGAGTCCTTGATCCAACAAAAAAAAAAATAATTTTGATACATACAGTAAAATTTATGCGTTATACGGGTCGCGCTATATCTGAATTCAATTTGATTGACTTTGAAACTTGAGAAAAGAAGAAAAACTATCTAACCAAGTGGAAGCACTAGATATCAGAGTTAGAATTGAAAGAATTGAATTTTTATCCTTTCATGGAAAAAAAGCGTTATAGAAGGAAGTACTTTAAAAATGTTGTTTTTGAAAAACCAATTTTTGTGGAGATGGAAAAAGAAGTGCAATCTGATTCCAAAAAATTGAAAAATATTTTTAGAATCTACAGAAAAAATATGACAAGACTCTAGTTTACATCATCTTCAAATTCCTTACGGTTCAATCGCTATAGGTTCCCGAATGTGGAGATTGTGTTAAAAAAAAAAATATCAGTGTCCAATTAGGCCAAAAAGTGTAAACTACTATTGTGGGATCACCCAAACATTAAAGATAAACATTGTATAACATTGAATTCCATTCAAGAAAATATAAAGTACAAACATGTTTCTTACATTGCATTTGATAAGATATTACAATACTCATCCATCTGATGAGGCAGTTCAATAATAATTACATTTTACAAGTGTTCACCTCATAAACAATTGAGGGCTGTTTTACAATACAAGTTTTCAAATAATGCAATAAAGAAAATACAACTATATCCAAGTGCGAGCTCTCCATCCATGAAGCTCTTGATGCCATGATCAATACTGGGGACCCAACAGAGTAAGGTGCACGTTCCACCCAACCATGTGGTACCCGTAGGTCCACCCCCCATGCTAGGAGATAGTAATATGGTTATCTAGACATAATCTACTAACCCTAGACACAAGTACATAACTGACTAATGGTTATATTGCTTCCAGATTTAAGACAATTGAATGTACTACATACACAAGGTTAATTGTTATTTTAGGTGGAGTGTCATCACAATGCTGCAAAGGTTACCCTAGTGTTTCTTCCTAGGTTCCAGCCCCCAACTTGGGTTACCCTAGTAACCTCTTACGAAACCCAGCCCCATTGCAAACCATTGTGGAATCAAATGTCTTTTGAAGAAAAAAGACATCGATTATCCATTCTAGGCCTTCTCATCTTATACTCAAGACTAAACTAGCTCAAGAGTCATTAAGTGAGGCATAAACATCTTGTTAAAGATTTTAATTCTAACTACTGTGTTATTTAGTTATCACTGACTTACTAACTCTTTGTAAGTTACCCTGACACCACTTTGTGTGTCGGCCCTTACATAGAGCCACTCCCCTAAACATAAAAAGGAAATCTAATTTTTCTTTGACTAAGGTTTACAAGGTGTACAAAAATACAACAAGAAATTCTACACTTTTCAAAACGAACAACAATAACTATGTTCACAAAATCAGGTGTCTAAACACCACGCAAATATACCATGTACACATCCTTAGTTAACTCAAGAATTTAACTTTAACAATCACAATCCCCATTTTAACAATTGGTTTGGAAGACTTGAAAAACTACAACATTCCCAATTTGCCCAATTAGAAACACAACTAAAGCAAATCATTAAATTAAACATCTACCATTCAGATTTACTAAATCCAATCATTCAAAGAATTAGCAAGAAATTATAGTAACTTAAATACAATTCTTTTCTCATTCGATAAAGAAAATAACATGATTTAATACTAACTTTAACTTTCACAACTTCACTAATCAATATCCACCAAATTTTCTATTTTAACTTTTCTGTTATAAATCTACCTAATGTTTTTCCTAACATAAAATTATACTCTAAATAATTTTCTTACTTCATTCAAAATAACGCACATTTTAAAATAAATTTTAAATAACATATAAATAATATAATATAATAATATTATATATATAAATATATACATATATATATTATTATTATATATACTAAAACCCTAATCGAAATCATTTACAGATCAAATGTTGTTCAAAATTTACGAATCTTTTTTTTTGCTATTTATTCACAGCCATAGTTGTTTACCAGTCAGAAGCCTTCTCCGTATGGGGAGGTGGCTGTGAGGGTAGCCCCACGGCCCTCTCTACCATACATTCAAAAATTTTAAACAATTAAAATAAACTTAACAAATTTTGTGTGTATGATACACGATTTTTCGATATTCAATAACATTTTTCAAAAAAAGAATATGAAACCCTCAACTTCGCGAGTAAGGCGATTTCAATAAAAACAAAGGTTTCTTTCACAATCCAATTTATGAATATATATATGATGATATATATATATGTAGATATATATATATATACATATATATATATATACATATATATGTATATATATATATATGTATATATATATGTATATATATATATGTATGTATGTATATATAGTTATATATATATATTTATATACAATTCCACAGGGTTTCATACAGGAAAAATAAAACAATTTCAACAGAGTTTCAGTGGGGGAAAATGGGGAAATAATAAATTTCTTCAGGGTTTTTTTAAAGAAACACGCACAGTATTTCCATTCAAATCCTAAATTACCCCAGAAGTTTCATTTTCTCTTTCAACAAATATTTCCCTCACAAAATTTTAAATACTTCCTACAGAGAGAATACTACAGAAGCTTTCTGAAACCATCAAATACACGAAAAAATATAATGAACAATTTCTTTGCGAGAAGTAAAGGGATTTAAATTAAACTAATTTCTTTTCATAGAAATTTCATTCCAAAAACAACAAAATAATTCCCAAGAAGAATACCTGTTTTCCTCTATTTCAAAAAATTGTTTGGAGATGAAAACCTCTGTTGCCTGTAGCCTCCAAATCCTTTCCCGAGAACAAAACCCGAATTGCAACTAGATATTTTCCACAAATTTGCAACAAATACCAAATAACCGTAGACAGGAAATTTTTTTTTAACAGAGCTCAATTATTTTCCTGTGAAGAATAGAATAGCCTCTGTGTTTTTTTCCAGATCCAAAATAATATCCGTGAACAAATTCCTCAACCCAAAAATCATAAATGTATTGGCACACTTGTCGAGAAGTACAAAATATCTTCTCAACAACTTCTCGGAAATCTTGCCTTTCAAGATTTGCATGACTTAATTAATTTATTTAAAATTAACAATTTTTCAAATGTAAAAATTTTATTTAATAATAAAAATGCCATTTCCACAAAAATATTTTATTTAAATATTGAATCTATTCACACAAAATTTTAAAACAATTTCATTTAATTAATTAATTAATTTATTTAATTAATTAATTTAATTAATTAATTTATTTATTTAATTAAATAAATTTAATCTTTATGATCAAACCATTTAACCAAATAAACTAATTAATTAATTAAATAACATGCAAAACTAATTTCTTTCACATTTAAAAATTAATTTAAATAATAGTAAATTAAAACATAATAAACTATTATTAAAATTGACATTTTTCCTTTCAAGCAATTAAACCAAACAGAAAAATACAAGACAACCTATGACTCTGAACTAAAACAGATGATGTACTATGACCGGGTTATAGACTAGACTAGGATGAACCAAACTACTATCTCCCAATCAACATATCCGTTGAGTCTTGACACGCTTAGACCTGAGTAACCAGGTGGAGTCGGTGTCATGTACCTGCAATCCTACAACCAAGCAAATAACATGCATATATATATATAAACCATTGAATAGGCACACCGTGCAGAGAAAATCATGGACATCATAGGGCACTCGCAAGCGAGTGATGCGATTCCGTTCTCCACACCAATACACGACACATCAGACTGATGAATTAAATAACTGTTTGTCCATCATAAACATATACATAGCAATAATCAACTGAAGGAAACATCTACGCTATCTCAAAGCATATCAGAAATCAAATATCACCATACAATGTATCATCATGTCACAGAGTAAATCCATTGTCGCTCAAAACCAGCGATCAAAGTATCCAAACAAAGTACCATAGTCTAATAGTGTGAAAACATATCAATAGAAAACATAAGCAGAAATGGAGGGGTACTACATCCTCCCCCCCTAGGATTAGGCTTGCTCCTGAAAGCCTATGAATAGATAGGGATAAAGTTCCCTCATGCATGTCGCATCCTCCCAAGTAGCAAAAGCCTCATGGCTAGGATCCCATTGGACCCTCACCTGATCAACGTCTTGACCCCTGAGACCGAGCGTCCGGTTCTATAGAATTTCCACGGGCTCCAAAGCCAGCTGCCCATCCTCTACCTGTAACACATTCCAATCAAGTACATGAGAAATGTCGGGATGATAAGGTCTAAGAACTGATACATGAAAAACATCATGAATACGTGACAAACTGGGTGGTAAGGTGAGTCGATACGCCATAGGACCAATTCTCTCTAAGATCTCAAATGGCCCAACAAAATGAGGCGCAAGCTTAGAGCCTTTTCAATAACAGATTGGACTCTTTCACGATCGCACTCGAAGAAACACTCTATCACCTACTGCAAACTGTTGGTCTATCCTATGCACATTGGCATATTTCTTTTGCCTATCCTGTGCTGCTATCAAATGTTCTCTAATACGGTCAACCTGTTGCTCCATGTCTCAAAGCATCTCAGGTCCAAGTAATACTCTATCCTCAAGTCGATCCCAACTCAAAGGAGTTCGACAAGGATGAACGTATAATGCCTGAAACGGTGGTAGAACTCTGATATCCATTATTATAAGCGAATTCTACTAAGTACAGATAATCCTCCCAACGTGATTGTTGGTCCATTACGTACATCCTAAGCATATCATCTAATATTTGGTTAACTCTTTCTGTTTGTCCATCGGTTTGAGGATGATACTGTGAACTAAAGTTCAATTGTGTACCTAGAGCATGTTGTAATGAAGTCCATAGGGCTGAAGTAAATACAAGATCTCTATCTGAAATAATCCTATGAGGAATCCCATGCAATCTAACAATATCCTCAATGAATATCCTAGCTATGGATGAAGCATTGTATGATGATCGTACTGGTGAAAAGTGAGCTACTTTAGTCAATCAATCAATAGTTACCATAATGGCATCATGTCGATGTGATGACATAGGTAACCCTACAATAAAGTCAACGGATATAATATCCCATTTCCATTCAGGAATGAGATGTGGCTGCAATAACCCATCGGGATGTTGATGCTCAACTTTAACTCGCTGGCATTCAAGACATCTCAATACATAATCAGCAATATCACATTTCATACCAGGCCAAAAATACAATTGCTGAAGATCAACATGCATTTTCTTAACACTTAGATGAGCTGAGTACGGAGCTTGATGAGCTTCAGTCATGATTAATGTACGAAGACCCTCAAAATGTGGTACATAAATATGACCTAAATGCCATAATATACCATCTGATTCTAGGACATACCCTGCAAATCGACCTTCTAAAGGTCTACTAGATTCAATTTCTGACCTTACTTCCTGATATAATCTATCAGTAGGAAGTGCAGCTACTATTTGACCTCTCAAATCTACTTCAAGAGTAGTAGCAGAGATCTCATGTTGACAACGACTAAGAGCGTCAGCCACTACGTTCTCTTTTCCTTGAACATATCTCACTTAGAAATCGCACTCACACAAGAACTAAATCCATCATCTCTACCTAGCATACAAGTTAGGTTGCGTAAAAATGCATTGTAGACTATGGTGATCAATATGAAGTTCGAAACGGTGACCTAATAAGAAATGCCTCCACCGAACTAATGCATGCACTACCGCCGCTAGCTCTAAATCATGAGTGGGATAGTTTAATTCATGATCTTTGAGTTTGTGAGACTCATATGCAATCACACGCCCATCTTGCATCAGAACTACTCCCAAACCCTCTAAGGATGCATCCGTACACACTACGAAATCCTTAGTAGGATCAGGAACAATCAGTATAGGCGCATTAGTGTAGGAACAAAATTATTGCCTTTTCTCTGAAGAGAAGTAATAGGATGATCGATTCTAGAAAATCCCTCTACAAACTGCCTATAGTAACCAGCTAGAGCCATAAAACTATGAACTTCACCTACATTAGTAGGTGCGGGCCAATCTACAATAGCTTGAATCTTTGAAGGATCCACAACAATACCTTTTCTAGATATCACATGTCCAAGATATTTTATCTCATATTGAAAAAAATCACACTTCTTCAGGTTCGCATACAATTGATTTTCCCTTAAACATTGCAATATCTGTCTCATGTGTTCTTCATGTTCCTTCATGTTCCTCAAATAGATTAAAATATCATCGAGAAATACAAGGACAAAGCGATCAAGGTATGTATGAAAAACACCATTCATTAAACTCATGAATACTGATGGTGCATTCGTTAACCCAAATGGTACTACTGTGAATTCGTAGTGCCCATAACAAGTTCGAAAAGAAGTTTTATGAATGTCTGCTTTGACTATACGCAATTGATGGTAACCAGATTTCAAATTGATTTTAGAGAAAACATTAGCTCCTTTGATTTGATCAAAAAAATCATCAATTCTAGGCAAAGGATAACAATTCTTAATCGTAACCTTGTTCAATTGATGATAGTCAATGCACAGCCTAAGAGATCCGTCCTTCTTTATGAAGATGACAGGTGCTCCCCAAGGGGAAACACTAGGATGAATGAAACCATTTTCCAATAGTTCCTCTAACTGAATACGAAGTTCTTCTAACTCCTGAGTCGTCATTCTATATGGAGCTCTAGATATAGGCTCAGCTCCTGGAACTAGGTCAACTCTAAAATCAATATCCCTCTTCGGTGGAATTCCAGGTATATCATCAGGAAACACGTCTGTGAATTCCCTAAGAATAGGATGATCATCAAGAGATACCTCTCGACTCTCACCTTCTTCTAAATTAGTAACTGTTGTTCCAAACAATTGACAACCCTGACGAAGACATCTCTTTAATTGCATAGCAGATATCATCCGCAAAGAGATAGGTCTTTGAACACCTATAATTTCCACTTTCGCACCTAAATCATTAATGCAACTAACTGTCTTAAGTCAACAGTCAACCATAGCATGATAAGATGCTAGCCAATCCATACCTAGTACTATGTCATTACGATCCTAAAGGTGTAACATATAAATCTACTGAAGTAGTTAACGTACCAATTTTAAGTTCACAATTATGTACTAAGTTTTCTACTGCTACTTTCACCCCAAAGGAAAATTCAACTTGCCACTTACCACCTTGTTTTATCACCACAAGACCACATCGGTCAACAATGGTTGGTGAAATAAAGGAGTCGGTAGCTCCAGAATCAAAAAGAATGGAAACACTAACACCATGTAACTTACCTCAAGTCTCGACCACTGTGTTCTGGTGATCGGCTTGCTGGTCATTAACCACAGCATATATTGTATGTGATCGTCCTACATCACCCACTATAGGCTCTGAAACTATAGGTTGAGGCCCAAATCCAGTAGAACCTCTCATCGGACACTGCCTAGCTATGTGTCCCTGCTGCCCACATGAGTAACAACCTATGCCTCTACCGAATCCTCTGCCACCTGAAGGTGCATTGGATTGCTAAAAACTACCCCTACTAATAGTAGACTAAGCACTCTGTGCAGGTTGATCCTGCCTATTGTGCTTGTTGCACCACCAGTTGCGACCCTTTCCTATCTGAGGACTATTACCTTGTTGTGGTTGTGGATTATTATTCTTTTGAAGTGTTCATTGTTGCTATTGCTGCCCACCCTTTGAGGGTGTCTGTTTGTTCCTAGAGGAACCTCCTATCTATGCCTATCCACCCTGTGGACTAAAACCTGCTGAAGGAGCACTGCCAATCAGTACTCCTATGTGACCACCTAACACCATAACAAGGTTCTCCTCCACTATGCGAGCCTTTTCCACTGCAACTTCCATGGTATTTAGCTCAAAGACTCTGAAACCACCACTAATGTGGGCATTCAAACCCCTGATGAAGTGTTGTACTAGCATAGGCTCATCATCGCCAATACTAGCATACTGCTTGAGTTCATAGAACCTACGTTCATATTGCTCAACAGAAGGAGCCAACTGACGTAGATCATGGAACTCGTCAGCCCGTCACTACCTCCAGTGTTCCAATAGGAACCGTGCTCTAAACCTCTCTAGAAACATCTCCCAAGACACAGACCCAATATCTAAGTGGAGCTTCTGCTCCTCTAGGCGCCACCAAGTAGAGGCTAATCCCCTCAAATGCATAATAGCGCATCTCGCACGGGTATTGCTACCATAAGGGTGCATGGCGAAGCACCTACCCAAATCAAGTAGCTAGGTCTCAGCCTCTAATCCACCTCCTGTACCATCAAAGGTAGGAGGGCGTTCCCTCAGTAAATCCCTCATGTGTCCTGCAGTAATAGCATCCTAATGTACTGTATCATCTACTCTACTAGGAGATCTATCTCTCTCTAACAACCTCCTGCTCAACTTCCTATCTAGGTCCAAGTCGCACTGGGACCTCTTCTAATAAAGGATGTATGTGAGAACCCTCTACTCCTGAGTGTTCAGGATTCTGTCCCTCATTCCTCTGATGCAACTATTTTTTCTGATCACTGTGATGAGGGCTCAGAGGGGGAGTAACCTGAGGGATTGGCCCTTGGCCTCCACCTTGACCTCTACCATGACCTCTTCCACCTCGCCTAGGCATGTTCCTACACATAACAATAACGAGTCTTAGATACTAATCAACCAAGGAAAATAGATAGTGACACTACGTACTAGGTCAACCTAATGGGCTCGTGATTACCCAGAGCGTCCAGTGTTTGCAACCTTGGCTCTGATACCAATCTGTAATGCCCCATCATAATAACCTAAGGAATGTTGCAATTGTGTATAAAGGTGAAATTTTTTTTTTTTAAAGTATAATTATTAAGTTAATTAGTTGAATACATTCACTAAGTTACGCGACGTTACGCTACTATAGTTTCCATAGACGACTTTAGTATTTCGCATTGCTTATAATAAATTAACATAAACATTAAAGATAAACATTGTATAACATTGAATTCCATTCAAGATAATATAAAGTACAAACATGTTTCTTACATTGCATTTGATAAGATATTACAATACTTATCCATCTGATGAGGTAGTTCAATAATAATTACATTTTACAAGTGTTCACCTCATAAACAATTGAGGGATGTTTTACAATACAAGTTTTCAAATAATGCAATAAATAAAATACAACTATATCCAAGTGCGAGCTCTCCATCCATGAAGCTCTCGATGCCATGATCAATATTGGGGATCCAACGGAGTAAGGTGTACATTCCACCCAACCATGTGGTACCCGTAGGTCCACCCCCAATGCTAGGAGATAGTAATATGGTTACCTAGACATAATCTACTAACCCTAGACACAAGTACATAACTGACTAATGGTTATATTGCTTCCAGATTTAAGACAATTGAATGTACTACATACACAAGGTTAATTGTTATTTTAGGTGGAGTGTCATCACAACGCTGCAAAGGTTACCCTGGTGTTTCTTCCTAGGTTCTAGCCCCCAACTTGGGTTACCCTGGTAACCTCTTACGAAACCTAGCCCCATTGCAAACCATTGCGGAATCAAATGTCTTTTGAAGAAACAAGACATCGATTAGCCATTCCAGGCCTTCTCATCTTATACTCAAGACTAAACTAGCTCAAGAGTCATTAAGTGAGGCATAAACATCTTGTTAAAGATTTTAATTCTAACTATTGTGTTATTTAGTTATCACTAACTTACTAACTCTTTGTAAGTTACCCTGACACCACTTTGTGTGTCGGCCCTTACATAGAGTCACTCCCCTAAACATAACAAGGAAATCTAAGTTTTCTTTGACTAAGGTTTACAAGGTGTACAAAAATACAACAAGAAATTCTACACTTTTCAAAACGAACAACAATAACTATGTTCACAAAATCAGGTGTCTAAACATCACGCAAATATACCATGTACACATCCTTAGCTAACTCAAGAATTTAACTTTAACAATCACAATCCCATTTTAACAATTGGTTTGGAAGAGTTGAAAAACTATGACATTCCCAATTTTCCCAATTAGAAACACAACTAAAGCAAATCAGAAAATTAAACGTCTACCATTCAGATTTACTAAATCCAATCATTCAAAGAATTAGCAAGAAATTATAATAACTTAAATACAATTCTTTTCTCATACGATAAAGAAAATAACATGATTTAATACTAACCTCAAATTTGACAACTTCACTAATCAATATCCACCAAATTTTCTATTTTAACTTTTTTGTTATAAATCTACCTAATGTTTTTCCTAACATAAAATTATACTCTAAACAATTTTCTTACTTCATTCAAAATAACCCACATTTTAAAATAAATTTTAAATAACATATAAATAATATAATAATAATATATATATAAATATATATATATATATATTATTATATATACTGGAACCCTAATCGAAATCATTTACGGATCAAATGTTGTTCAAAATTTACGAATCTTTTTTTTTTGTTGTTTATTCATAGCCACAGCTGTTTACTAGTCGGCAACCTTCCCCGTATGGGGAGGCGGCTGTGAGGGTAGCCCCGTGGCCCCCTCTACCATACATTCAAAAAATTTAAACAATTAAAATAAACTTAACAAATTTCACGTGTATGATTCGCGATTTTTTGATATTCAATAACATTTTTCAAAAAAAGAATATGAAACCCTCGACTTTGCCCGTACGACAATTTCAATAAAAACAAAGGTTTCTTTCACAATTGAATTTATGAATATATATATGATGATATATATATGTATAGATATATATATATATGTATAAATGTATATATATATATATATTTATATACAATTCCACAGTGTTTCATACAGGAAAAATAAAACAATTTCAATAGAGTTTCAGTGGGGAAAATTGGGGAAATAATAAATTTCTTCAGGGTTTTTTTAAAGAAACACGAACAATATTTCCATTCAAATCCTAAATTACCCCAGAAGTTTCATTTTCTCTTTCAACAAATATTTCCCTCACAAAATTTTAAATACTTCCTATAGAGAGAATACTACAGAAGCTTTCTGAAACCATCAAATATACAACAAAATATAATGAATTTTTTTTTTGCGAGAAGTAAAGGGATTTAAATTAAACTAATTTCTTTTCACAAACATTCCCTTCCAAAAACAACAAAATAATTCACAAGAAGAATACCTGTTTTCCTTTGTTTCAGAAAATTGTCTGGAGATGAAAACATCTGTTTCCTGTAGCCTCCAAATCCTTTCCCGAGAACAAAACCCAAATTGCAACTAGAGATTTTCCACGAATTTGCAACAAATACCAAATAACCATACACAGAAAACCATTTTTAACAGAGCTCAATTATTTTCTCGTGAACAATAGAATAGCCTCTGTGTTTTTTTCAAATCCAAAATAATATCCGTGAACAAATTCCTCAACCCAAAAATTATAAATGCACTGGCACACTTGTCGAGAAGTACAAAATATCTTCTCAACAACTTCTCGGCAATCTTGCCTTTCAAGATTTGCATGACTTAATTAATTTATTTAAAATTAACAATTTTTCAAATGCAAAAAATTTATTTAATAATAAAAATGCCATTTCCACAAAAATATTTTATTTAAATATTGAATCTATTCACACAAAATTTTAAAACAATTTAATTTAATTAATTAATTTATTTAATTAAATAAATTTAATCTTTATGATTAAACCATTTAACCAAACAAACTAATTAATTAATTAAATAACATGCAAAACTAATTTCTTTAACATTTAAAAATTAATTTAAATAACAGTAAATTAAAACATAATAAACTATTATTAAAATTGACATTTTTCCTTTCAAGCAATTAAACCAAACAGAAAAATACAAGACAACCTATGACTCTGAACTAAAATAGACGATGTACTATGACCGGGTTATAGACTAGACTAGGATGAACCAAACTACTACCTCCCAATCAACATATCCGTTGAGTCTTGACACGCTCAGACCTGAGTAACGAGGTTGAGTCGGTGTCATGTACCTACAATCCTGCAACCAAGCAAATAACATGCATATATATATATATAAACCATTGAACAGGCACACCGTGCAGAGAAAATCATGGACATCACATAGCACTCGCAAGCGAGTGATGCGATTCCGTTCTCCACACCAATACACGTCACATCAGACTGACGAATTAAATAACTGTTTGTCCATCATAAACATATACATAGCAATAATCAACTGAAGGAAACATCTACGCTATCTCAAAGCATATCAGAAATTAAATATCACCATACAATGTATCATCATGTCACAGAGTAAATCCACTGTCGCTCAAAACTAGTGATCAAAGTATCCAAACAAAGTACCATAGTCTAACAGTGTGAAAACATATCAGCAGAAAACATAAGTAGAAATGGAGGGGTACTACATATGTGATAGTTGCCTTGTCAATTCTAAATTCATATTTTTTTTGCAATCCTTATTGACCAATGAGAAACATTTAGGAACATTCTTTATTGAAGAGGTAAGCTCCACGTTGTCATTAAAAACCCCAGGCAAGTCTTCTCTATTTCTCTATAATATTTAGTGCCAATAAATGTAGCTCAAATTCCTAATTAACTCTATGGGCTTATAGCCATTTTGCATAGATTATTGCCACCCATTGCATTTACAAGTTCTATTTAACGTGGGTTTAGTGCCAAAGAATGTAGCTAAAATTTTGAATTCACAAACTAACTCTTACATAGATTTCTTGAATTGTTTGAATATGTTTAATGTGAGTTCTTGATTATTTATCATTAACTTCTAATTCTTATGCAAAATATGATAATGAATAGTCTGCATGGGGAAACAAAAAAAAGTATCATGAAGAACAGTTTGTTATTGGTAACTTGAAAGAGAGCTGGAGGCAACAATTTTTACAATGCTTTGCTATCAAACCAACACCACAATGGCTCTTTGAACAATGAAACCTAATCAATATATTTTCTCACACATTTCGTAGTGTACTTTCCCATACACACACAAACACACACATATATATGCATGTATACATACATATATATTGTAATGCCTCGCCACGCAACCCTAGGGGAAGTTGCAATTCACTAACCAAATGCAACAATTTTTATTTTTTTTAAAGAATAATAAGATACAAGTTCACTATGCTTTGCAAACATCCCCTAAGGCTACGAGACAAAGATTACTTAAACCCAAATAAAACAACCAAGGAATTGAAACATAGCATCATACAATTAAGGAATTAAAGTACATACATTCCATACAGGATAATTACATCAAGGACTAAAAGATACAACATGATATCCAATAACGATTGTTTACAATATAATTACAACACTCATTCCCCAAATGAGGTAGATCAAATAACATGATAAAATATTACAATTTCCACCTTGATACAATTGAGGGGTAATGAAATACAAGAATAGCTAGAATGAAAGAATAAGAAGAGTAACAGGAACCAATGAGCTCCCCAACATGAAAGTCTCGTCCACACGATCACGAACAAAGCCAACGGTGTAAGGTGCACGTTCCACCCAACCAAGTGAAACCCAAAGGCTCACCCCCATGCTAGGAGATAGTAACAAAGGTTTCAGGTCAAGACCAACTACCTCTAGACAAAGGCTAAACATAACTGAACTGACTCAAATACCAACATCACTTAACACAGCAAGAAAACTCACAAGACAATACATTGCTCCCACATTTCATAGGACAAGTGCACCATTGTACAACACACAATAACTGACTAGTTGTTGACGTAGGAAGAGTGTCATACATAAATTTCCATGAGTTACCCTAGCTCAACCTTCCTAGGCTACCAGACCCCCATCATGGGTTACCCTAGCTTGCCTCTACCGGCGCTAGACCCTCACGCAAAACTATGCATCTCATTTCATCTCGAGTCTTAACAATGCATGTTCCATGAGAGAGGCATTCATTAACTTTATTAGTGTGGAGTTTCCCATTAATTCTTTTAAATTATCACTTGATTAAACCCTAGGTGAGTTACCCTGACACCACTTTGGACGTTGGACCCCCACAAAGGGCCACTCTCCTACTAACAACACAGGGATACAAAACCCACAATTCAAGGGTAGACAACATGTACGAACTGAAAAACCCAAATTCCAATCTTAACACATAAGGTCGCATACCCTGTTCATAGTACACGGTAACCAAAACATAACACAAATCCCGTTCATGCTAACCGGTGATCACACAACTACAACCACGTGCACTACCCCAAATAACCCACAAGTTTGACCGACATACTGACAACCCTTGCTCTTAATATGACAACCTCAATGGAAGACTTTCAAAGCAAAGATTAAATAGTCCAACATCAATAATACCGGGACAACACTAGAGGAGTAGTACATGCATTTTTAGAAAAACAACTAACATTAGGATTTCGTAAATCCAATTCACTCATCAACATAGTGTATTCAACTAATTAATTACATCATATTCTTTTCGCACTCATGTGAACGAGAATTCAAATTACGCTGTGAAACATTACTGAATCTCAAACTAAACATTTGATTTTCGTTTACTTAATCAAACAAACAAATTTAAATACAATTTCTTTAAATAAAATATCATTTTATTTCTAATCATTTCTTTCTCATCTAATCTTACAATACTCACAAAATACCCCTATTTAATGCACGTATATATTAACATACATATATGATTATATAACTTTATGTATATATATAACTGCATATATAGATATTAAATATATATAAAAAAGTATTTAACTACAAGTATAAAGTAATAATTTTATTTTCTTTATTTTAAATATTCTTATTATTTAACATATTTAATGTATATATCTATCATATATATAATATTTAATTATTATATATATAATACATATATTTTAAATATATTTAAATAATAATAATAAAAATAAATAATAAAAATAAATTAAAACTAAAATAATACAAAGTAAAAATATAATATAATATATATTACATATATATATTATATATAATTTATAATATATAATATATACATATATATATAATAATATTTATATATATTAAAGTAACCAAAAAAATAAAAAGCCAAAACAAACCACGGTCGAGCCCTAAATACCATGGGCACGACCCTGTTTACACAGGGGCGCGACCGCCATTACTGGGGGCCGTGGCCTGTGAGGGCAGCTCTCCCCTGTGATGGGGGCGCCCATGGGGGTCCAAACCCCCGCCCGAACCCTATAAAAAGAAATTTTATTTTTTATTTTTTTTATAATAAAATCCTTTATCAACAGAAAAACGCGTTTCTGGTAAAAACCCAGACACAAAAATAGAAATCCAAACCAGGATTTTATTGAAAACATAAAAGCATGTATATATATATATATATTTATATGCATATGGATATATATATATATATATATATCAAATATATATATGCATATATATATATATATATTACATATAAGCTTAATTTGCTAAAAAGAAAATAGTTAAATTGAAGAAATTTTCCTCATAACTAGCATATTTAAATTTGCAAGCACAATTTTGATTTCAAACACAATAGGAACCCTCTTTTGTTCATTTTTTCAAATTTAAAGTAGGATTTTGGCATGGGTTTTACAAAGAGATTAAATCTTTCAAGGATTATGAACAAATTTAAATTTCCTATCAAAATGAAATTAAGATAAACAAGTAAGAACCTTGTGTTCTCTCCAAGCTTGAAGTTCTTCAATGGAGGTTTTCCCTCTTCTTTTTCCAAGCTTCCCCAATCTTCAATCTTTTCTTTTTTCAAATTCTTCCAAGAATTTCCATGCAAATTTGCTCTCCCAATTTTTTTCAATTATGAAAAGGATAATTCAAAAAGAAAATCCATTTTCCTTATGCCCTATCCAAAAATGTCAAACCCCTAATTTTGTCACCCACCAAAAGTTATTGCAATTTAGATATTTTTTTGGATATTTTCATTTTTTGGAAATTAATAAAACAACTTTATTTTCCTTTTCAAATGCATAATAATCACTTAAAACAAAATTCCATTTACCCCACAATGATAACTAAATTCACTTTATTTCACAAAATTGAAGCCAACTATTACATTTAAAACAAATCATTTTTAATTTTATTCTATAACAAGAGGAATGCAAGATAATTTCTATTTTATTTTATTTTATATATTTTTTGATTTGCCACAATATATAATAATACTAACACCCTTGAACTAATTTAATTAATCAACAATAAATCTAATTCATGATTAGATCTTTTTATTGATTGAATTAAATTAATCAATTAATTAATAAGCACCCTTTTATGAATTTTGGCAATAAAATTAAATAAAGCAAACACCATTTCACTAGGAAATTTAAATCACGCAAGCAAGGAGAGACGAAATGACAGGACAAATAGCTTATCCCAACTGACAACCCAATGACCCACTATGGCTAGGGTGATGTCACGACACAGAAACCCAAGCTACTATCTCCCAATCATTTTCCGTTGAACAAGGGACATGCTCAGACCTGCAAAATCAGGTGGAGTCAATGTCCTGTACCTGCATCCTGCACACAACACGAGTGTCGAACATGCATACATATATATATAAATATCAAAACACACCGTGAAGAGGAAATCGCGGAATCATAGGGCACTCACGTGTGAGTGATGTGATCCCGTCCCCTTCACCAATACAATGTCACTAATCGACGCATCTAATCATCAATGATATAATCAAAACATAAAGCATCAGTAATTCACATACATGCTAATTTAATCCATAACATGAAATAATAATAACATCTGAATAAAGTACCATCACATCAAAACATAGTGTTTACATCGCTTAACAAATAGCGGTTAAAATAATCCAGTTCCAAAGTCACAATGCAACAGAAATAAGACATATCATAGAAGAACACTGTTCGATCAAAGAGAAAAATGGAGGGGTGTTACATATATGTGTGTGTGTGTGTGTACATATATATATATGTGTATGTATACATATGTATGTTTACATATATATATACATATACACACACACATACATACATATATTCTAAATTGTTTGTGTGTGTGTGTATACATATATATATATATATGTGTGTGTGTGTGTGTGTGTGTGTATGTATACATATGTATGTTATATAGGGTATGTGCAGGATCATGATGGGCCAAAAAGTGGCAATATTATGGGTATTTGTAGGGTATGTGGCTTATGACTTTTTTTTACCCAAAATTGATGAAATAAAAAGGGTTTTTAGAGGAGATTCTCAGCTTTCCACCAATATAAATTATACTTTTATTTTAATTAAATAAATAATAATTATTTATTTTCTATTAGAATTACGACTAAAGTCTTGATCGATAGGCTGATTGAAAAACATCTATAACTTTCAAATAGTATCACATTTTTTGAATCTGAAATATGTGTCACATTCTATGCTTCACATACTATAGGATTAAAAAAAGAAAAAATAAATTTCATGAAGTTTTGACCAAGTTAAGGTGGTCGACATATGAGTTTTTATATGTTTTAAAAGTTGTAATAAAAAAATCATAATTAATTATTTACTTGGAAAAAAATTACAAAAAAAATGCATCACATCTAGACATGAGTCATCTACTTATATAAAAAATATTATAAAAAAATATTATCATTTTATTATGGTTAGGGTGGTCGACAAACACCTACTTCTTATTTTTTCCCTAAAATTTAAGTACTATCAGACTGAAATTTTAAATTTTCACCAAATAGATTTTATTTATTTTAAATAAACCTAGTAGTTTAGAAACTACATTCAATTTTCTAAAAATTCTATTCTTACATATTTTTGAAATAATATAGATAACTTATTCAAATTTTTATGTCAAGTTTCCTAACACTTATTTTTTTGAATTTTTTGCCACTTAAGGGCCTGTTTTTTCCATGATGATCTTGCACATACCCTATATATATATGCAACTCATAGATTCTGAAGCATAGAAGTTTTAAAACCATCCAATTTGCTATAAAATAAGCACAAAGCAAGTGATTCATCAAGTAATTTGATATGAAACCAGCACAACAATGCCTCTTTTGACAATGCAACTTAATCAATATATTTTCTTGCACATTTCAGAGTATGCTTTCCAATACACACACACACACACACACACACACACACACACACACACACACACATATATATATACATATATAGACACACATATATACTCTGTCCATCTTTGGTGTTATACACATTTTGTATAGTTAGTTCCTTGGTATCTTTCTAATTGATTTAACTTCAAATACTTACAAAGAGCATGGTGTAGATTGTAAATGGTATGTGGAAATCAATGCTTTGAAACATACATAGATACATATACGCATATATATATTGAAGACAGATAGAGAAATTGTATAACACGAATGAAAATAACACTTAAGAGCTACTAAACTAATATAAAAAAATAATAATTGAAGAACAAACAAAGCATACATCTAATTAGGTTGAATGTACATTTGCATATATGTATATGCATATGCATATTCATTTGTATATACATACATGCATATCTATATGTAAATATATCTATGCATATGCAATGCATTTTTGGTGGAGAGTGTAATGAATGGAAGGTACGGTGCATTTTTTCCTTCCTCAGAGAGTGTAATGCCATCGTTGCTTATGTGTATGCATCATTACTTCCCTTGTTACACCCTCCATCTCAAAGAGTTTCAATTTTTTTGATTGCATATGCATATGTACATATACATATACAAATACATATATGTATATACATATGCATATGCATATGTATATACATACATCCATACACATATCAA
This sequence comes from Sequoia sempervirens, assembly GCA_007258455.2. NCBI lineage: Eukaryota > Viridiplantae > Streptophyta > Pinopsida > Cupressales > Cupressaceae > Sequoia > Sequoia sempervirens. Next base: position 58,048 of record VDFB02016981.1, on the reverse strand, counting down.
CATAATGCTACAAAGTGTAACAACAAATTCACAGATCTAAGATTCAATGTAATTGATGAACAAACTAACCATGCATCTGGGAAAGGGACAATATAATTTCCTACAACAAAAAGGAAGTAAACAACACACCTATGGGGCTGGTGCCTGAGGGTTGTCTAGTAGCTTGGGGAGAGCTAGAGCCCGTTATGGGGAATTGAAAAAAAGAATATCATGAAGAAGAGTTTGTTATGGTGAACTTCAAAAAAATGAAGAAGAACAAATATCATGAAACATATTGATATAAGACATATAACATGTTCCATACCAAAAAAATAAGCACATTAATTACTACTTTATTATAAGCAGACCTATTCAAACAGATCATTGAGAAAAAAATCCATGATGTATATTGGTACAAGATAAGCATTTTATGAAACAATTTCAAGAGATGTTAGGAAAACACTTAAGAAGTAGACGTAACCAATAGATGAAGGAGAAAAGAATATCATGGGAAAAACATAGAAAATAGAAGAGTGTAATAACCTATACAAAATGCTATGAAACCAACACCACAATGGTTGTTTCAACAATGCAACCTAATAAAAGTATACTTTCCCACACTATGACATTTAATATTCCATTTACTTCGACCACACACATTTACTTCACCCAACCTCACTGTACAACAATAGTAGAATGCATCAACCCTTGCAAAAGTAAACACTTACCATTCAACTTCCACATATTGAGGACACCAACTCCACCACTTCCAACCCACATAATTACCAAGCTCCACATCACCACAAAAAAACTTGGTCAAGTCACTACCTAGCGAGACATCTTTGCTGTTGGAAAATCCAATTCATGTTTGGGTTGGAAATTTTTTTGACAAACACTTCAAACAAATAGCCTATCAATCAGGACATCCCCGATGCTACCTATAATTCTTAAGTGTTTTTCTAATATTTGTTTTGTAATTTCCATGCATTTTTCCTATAATATTTAGTGGGAAATAATGTAGCTTGGATTTTGAATTGACAAGCCAATTTTCACATAGAATTTGCGGTTACACCTTATCTAGACTATGATAGAATTTCTGGTAATTAGTAATATGCTACAAACTCAAATCTATACATGCATTACACTGACCTATTAGAAAAACACTTAACAATTAGAGGAAAATGAGAGACATTTTTGAGAACCCACATTAAATATAATGTTAAAATATGGAGAATAGAATAGGAAAAGTATGATAATGAATAGTTTGGTATAGGGAACAACACTATTTCATGTATATGTATCTGTCTATGTCTCGAAGCATTTATTTTCACATATATTTCACATTGTATGTATGTGTATATATATATATATCACGAGGGTGCTAATTCATTATGTCATTATTGTAGGATGGCCGGGCAAATAGAGTAAATGCAATATTGAGTGTTGTAGTGTGGGAAAATATACTTTTCTTATGTTGCATCTATAATATTTAGTGAGAAACATTATAACTTAAATTTTGAATTAACAAGCCAACTATCACATAGAATTTGTTGTTACACCTTGTCTACATGTCAATATAATTTTTGGTAAGTAGGAATATGCTGCAAACTCAAATCTATACATGCATTTCATTGACCTATTAGGAAAACACTTAACAATCAAAGGAAAATTAGAGATGTTTGAAAACCCACATTAAATAGAGCATTAAAATATGGAGAATAGAACAGGAACAATATGATAATGAATAGTTTGGTATATAGAACTGGAAAAAAGAATATCATGAAGAACAATTTGTTATGGGGAAGTTCAAACAATTGAGAAAAAAAACACACCATGAAACATATTGATAGAACAAAAAAGCTGATTTGGAAAAGACCTATGAGGAAAACACTTAAGAATCAGAGGAAAATGACAGATGCTCTCAAACTTGCATTAAATAGAATTTTAAGATATGGAGAATAGAAGAGACAAACTACGATAATGAACAGTTTGTTACAAGGAATTGAAAACAAGAATATCATGAAGAACAGTTTGTTGTGGGGAACCTAAAACATATGGGGGAAAATGAATATAATGAAACATATTCATATAAGACATTGCCATCCCACATAATTAGCAAGCTCCACCACCCACATAAACAGACCTGAGCAGTTTGTTTCAGGGACCTTCAAGAAGATCAGGGAACAAAGAATATCATGGAACATATTCATACAAGGTTCAAGCTATGTTCATTGTTAATAAATATTGAAGAGAAATACAAAAAATGTATAATAGGTGTTAGAATAAAAATTATTTTCTACAAGTCATTTTACATGGGAATTTTGCATAAATGATTTGTCTATAATATTTAATGCCAAGCAATGTAGCTCAAATCTACAATTAAGCCTGTGGCATTATACATATTTTGCATAGATTAATGCATCATATAATTGTTGTCATAACTTAAAGAAAATATCATGAATAAAATATGGAGAATAGAAGGGGAAAACCATGGCAATCAATAGTCTCTTATGGTGAAGTAGGAAAAAGAATCCCATGAAGAACAACTTGTCATGGGAATCTTCAAAGATATAAGGGAAAAATAATATCATGAAACATATTGATACAAAATAGATGAATAGAAAGCCACATTAAATACAACTCCTAAATCCAATAGATAGAAATAATCTATGAAAAATGAGTGCAACCCCATAGACTTAATTGAAAATTCAACCTACTACCTGGCACTAAATATTATAGAAAAATAGAGAAATTGTAAAAGAGCTATTAGAATAACACTTAATAGCCACGAAACTAATTTTATCTCCAATATGCCTATACTTTCATACTAATCCTCTGCATATAAATATATATATATATATATATATATAGATGCAATTACTCCTATATTAATCTACAATCGGTCCTATGTTAGTGGGTATAATGCCAAAGATGCACAGAGATAACTAAAACAATAAACCAAGGGCGATAAAATTATTAACCCCAACCATATTTTTTGATGAAAGAAAGAAGATTTAACTACAATTACTCATATGGTAATAGGTATAATGCCAAAGATGCACAAAGATAACTACAAACAATAAATGAGGGACAAAAAAATACTAACCGTAACCATATTTTTTTATGGGAAAAAAGAAAATTTAACTACAATTTCTCCAGCCATAAAGAGCGATAATCTTTTACAAGCCTCCAAAATGGGTATAACACCATTTACAATAAATATATAGGAAAAGTATGGAACATTAAAGGATTCTCCCTTTTTAAAGACTTATTAGTCATGTATTTTATTACTAAGATTCAATAAAAAGTAATCTTAAAAAAAAGTCATTCCTTTAGTTTAATCATGTCTTTTATTACTAATATTGAGTAAAAAGTATTCTTTAAAAAACTCATTGTTTATTTGAATATTAGCCATAATGATCATCACAAATGAATTAATCATCTATGAAAAACAGTCATGTAAAAAAGCTTACAGATTCCAGAGAACAATAATTTTTCAATCTGCTTATCACAATGTGAACCTTACCTCTTGAAAAAAGAATGTTCTTAAACATCACTCATTGGTTAGTAAGGATCGGGAAAAAATTATGAATTTTCCTTCAAACAAATCAAGAAACAAGAATATCATGAATAGAATATGGAGAATATAATAGGTGAACTACGATAATCAATAGTTTGTTATGAACAACTAGAAAAAATAATATCATGAATAGTTTGTTACGGGGAGCTTCAAACACATGAGGGAAAAAGAATATCATGAAACATATTCATACAACACAGATGAATGCAAAGCCACATTAAATATAACTACTAAAAGCAATAGGTAGCAATAATATATGCAAAATGAGTATAACCTCACATACTTCATTGAAAATTCGGGGTAAAAGCACAAAGTTGTGTCACACTTTATAAAAGAAAAACAACCAACACTGATCCAATTTTTAAACTTGAATCACTAAAAAATGGCATATATGTTTTGAATTTTGAAATGATGTAAACTAGTAAAATATGTATTTTTTAGTCTATTTTATGTTTGTATTTTTTTAAAAAATATTTTTTTATTTTAAACTATTTTTTAATAAATTAAAGTTATAATTTAGTTGCTAATAAAATGCTAAAAAATGAAGTTGCATGGGATGTCAAACTTTTTATAGTAATTTTTTTTTTCTTTCAATTTTTTTGTGTGTATTTATAATTTGAAATTTTAGTGCAAGGATTTTTTTTCCAATTTTGATAAATATATATATTTTTAAATAAATATTAAAATGTACGTGAATCAAAAAATAATTGTTTTCATTGGATGTCAAATTTCATATTAAATATTTATCTAAAATGGAAAAAAATTATACCATCTTAAAATAGATTCTTTTATCTAGTGCATCATATTTTTTTATATTTTTTAAAATAAGTTTTCATATTTTTCCTTGACATAGTAATCAACCTAATATTTTGTGTTGATAACCTACTTTTAGTAAAAATAAAAAAATAAAATATAAAAAATAATTAAACTATTACAATAAATATATTTTTGAAAAGTATACTTATGAATCTACAAAAAGGTATTTTTTATATTTTTTTAAAAAATGTTATTTACATTAGGAGTCATTGAAATTTTAAGTTTTTCAAATAATTTTATTTTTTTGGTAAATTGGACTTAAAGTGGTGCTCCATATATTTTTAGCCAACAATTTTAGTTGAAAAAGTTGTGGAAGTATCTAACTTAGCTAGAATGAATCTTACTAGATCTTATGTTTGACCAAAATTGATTTTTAGTTAGAAATACTTAAATTTAGTTGTGATGATAAGTTGGCTGAAAGTGTAACACAACTTTGTGCTTTTACCCTTCGAGCTACATCACCTGGCACTAAATATTATAGACAAATAGAGAAATTATAAAAGAGCAATTAGAATAACATTGAATAACCAAAAAATACTAACTCTAACCATATTTTTTTGATGAAAGAAATAAGATTTAACTACAATTTCTCCACCTATAAAGAGTGATAATCTCTTTCAAGTCTCCAAAATGGGTATAACGCCAAAGATAGAAATGTAACGCCCCGCCACACAACCCTAGGGGAAGTTGCATTTAACAACACAAATGCAATAATATTATTTTTTTTAAAAGAACAAAAGCATAAAAGTTCACTACACAATATCAAAAACCCCTAAGGTTACGAGACTAAGTTTACCTCAACCCAAACAAGAAACGTGAATTAAAACCATTATAATTAATTGATTAACAAAATTAATGTGCACACATTCCATACAAGATAAAATTGAAACAAAGATATAAGAGTTCCACATGATCCCAAAAATATACTTTACAATAAGGTTACAACACTCATTCCCTGAATGAGATACTTCCAAATTATAAGGTTTACAATTCACAACTTCCACCTCAATACAAAGAGGGGTATAAAATTACATTAATAACTGAAAGAGTAAAGCATGAAGAACTGAATCCCACGAGCTCTCAAACTAAAAATCTCATCCATAAGAACAAAAGCTGACCCAATGGATTAAGATGCACATTCCACCCAACCATGTGATACCCGAAGGCTCACCCCCCGTGCTAGGAGATAGTAACAAGGATTCCTAGGCAAGACCATCTACCACAAGACATAGGCTACACAAAACTTAAATGAAATAAATACAAGTACCCATCACACATCACAAAGCTTACATTGCTTCTAGAGTTAAATAATCATTTACATCACTAATACAATCATATTGTTAAATTAGGAGAAGTGTCATTGCAATTGCACATGGGATATCCTGGCAAGTCTTCCTAGGTATCAACACCCATCTTCAGATATCCTGGTAACCTCTAACGACTTCTAGTCCCTCATGTAAACCTATGTAGAATCAGTTGTCCCTCATAGAGATGAGACAATGATCTTGCCATTCTAGGCCTTCTCATCTCATCCCAAGTCTATACTAGCCCTTGTGACCATGAGCAAGGAAAAATTAATCTTGTTAAGTGTTTGAAGCAACCTAAACCTCTAAAAGTTTATTATGTTAACACTAAATTAACTAACTTGCAAGGAGTTTCCCTAACACCACTTTGTGTGTCGGCCCTCATTGCAAGCCACTCCTCTAAGACAACATGTGGAGTAAATCCACACTCAAGCGTACACAAGTGCGACCTAAGGAGAATGAATCCTATTCAAAACATCAAGTCCACACATCTCGTTCACAATAAATGGGTTAAAACTAGATAGGATAGATGCACTACCCAAGAAATCCAAAGGTTGAATTAAAAAAAAAACAACCCAAACCAAAATTGAAACAACCATCTAGAAGACTTACATATACACTGACTCATTTTCCCCACTCCAAGAATGAACACCACACATCATAAGGAAGCATTTCAGACAATTCTTTAAAAGAAATCAAATCACTAATATTACGATTTTGTAAATCCAATTCACTCAATCATCATAATGCACGGTATAAATTAAATAATTCATTTCCTTGCCCATACCCGAGAGGGAAATCTAATCACATTGATAAACATTACGGAATTCAAAGCTAAGCACCTAATTTTCTTGCTCAATCATACTAGCTGGTTAAATATAGTCTCAGATAAATAAACCATTTAATTAAAATGAAACAATCTTTATTTCAATTATACAGGGAATAATCGATATAAACTTAACTAAACTGAAATTCCCACATATCTTAAATATGTACCTAAAAGTATATATATATATACAAATTTATGTATATATATTGAAATATAAAAATAATATTTAAATAATCCATTAAATTCAACTTAATAAATCTTTTATTTTTATTTAAAAAAAACACATAAACTATATATACGCATTATATATATACATATATACACAGTAAATGTGTATTATATATACACATAAGTATATATAAATTATATATATATATATATATCAATAAATACATATTATTAAAAACATTATATTATTTAAATATTAAAATATTATATATATATATATACCTATAATATATATATATATTATAATATATACATAATAATATTAAAATATAATAAATAATAATAATAAAAAATTTTATAAAAAAACAAAACTTAAAAAAAAAAACAAAGCCAATGCCATGCCTTGGGTTGCGGCCCCTCCCAAAAGGGAGGTAGGCTGCCAATGCAGCAACCCCCATATGGGGGGTGCTGTGTGGGTAGCGCCTCCCATGGGGACGCTGTGGGAGTAGCCTCCCAAGAGCGCTGGGGGGGGGGAGTAGGCTATGACCCTCCCCTCCACAACTTTTTTTTTTTCAATATAAATTTTATTTCATTTTTTTTAAAAATGATTTTGGATTTCTTTAAACAAAAAAACAAACAAACAATAAAACCTAGAACCCAAACAAACAGAGCATGACTCTGTCTCTGGTTTTTTTTTTTTTAAAAAAACATTTTTCCAACAAACAAAATTAAAATAAAACACAGTATATATTTATAAATATAACTGTGTGTGCATATGAATAGGTATATTTATAAATATATACCCAAATTTTAATTCCCAACCAAATTGTGCAAATGATCAACACAATTTGCAAGAACAGAAATAAATTTTCCAAACAATAGAAGGTTTAAAATTTTAGTTTGTAATGGAGATTTTCTTTTGGGTTTTCTTTCTAATTTTCATTGTGATTGTTGTTTTAGTTTTCTCTCCTAATCCAACAACTGTTTGAAAGATTTGGAATCATTTTCACATGGTTTTCTTTGCATCTAAACAAAATTCAAAGAGTTTTCAAACAATAACAAGAAATTTGAAGATTATTTAAATAGGGAAACAAGAAATGAAGAATGAAGATGAACCTGGTGTTTTCTCCCCAAGCTTGAAGACTCCAACAATGGTGATTTCAATATCCTCTTCAACTCCAAATTCAGCCACAGCAAAATCCTCCACCAAAATAAAAAAATTGAATAACAAATGAAATTTCATTTCTTTACAAAGAGCCTCCCCAAATTTGGTCAAACCCCTATAAATATCCCACCCACTAAATTTATTGAGCTTTTTGGAGGATATTGTATATTTTTAAATTTTAAAACAATTTACTTTCAAAATCCTATTTCATGCATTTCAAAATTTCAAAATTTTATTTTAAAACCAAAAATCTCAAAGTTGCAAGAATATGTTTTATTCAAAATTTCCAAAAAGTGAAATATACTTCACATTTCTATTTTTATTTTAAATTTAACTTAAATGTATAACACGATTTCTATTTCCATTTAAATTTGAATCCTAATATACAATAATGTTGAAACAACCATTTCATTTAATTTATCACCCTTAACTAAGTTAATCAATAAACTAAAAAAAATAAATTTATTAATTAAACCAAAATATTCAATGAAATAAAATAATATTCAACATTGAAACTAGATATGTTAAATCATCACTTTAACCATACCCACCATTTAATAGCCTTTAAAATGAAGTGAAACAGCTACCCAGAGAGGAATGAACCAATCAAAATTGCTAAACCAGATGACAAACTATGGCTAGGGTGACGACTTGGCACATAAACCTAGCTACTATCTCCCAATCGATTACCATTGGTCAATGTACACACTCAAACCTGTGAAATCAGGTGGAGTCGATGTCCTGTACCTATTAACCTGCAACCAAAGAGCATATCGAACATGCAAATATATATATAATAAGACACATGGTGAAGCAAAATATCAGAATCATAGGGTGCTCGCAAGCAAGTGATACAATCCCATCCCCTTCACCAATACAGGCTCTAAAACTGACAAGTCAAACAACCACAATATAATTAAAGTATAAACCATTTTAAATTAAATAATTGCTACAAAAATACAAAACATGCCATAATGATAACATCTAAATAAAATCCCATCACATCAAAATATAATGTTTACATCACTTAACAGATAGCAGTAAAAAGTAACCAAGTATCAAAGTCAGAGTGCTAACAGAAGTGAAGCATACATAAAAATACTGATTGATCAAATGAGCAAAATGGAGGGGTGCTATATCCTCCCCCCTAGGGTCAGGCTTACTCCTAGAAGCCTGCAAACAAATAGGGATATAGCTCCCTCATCCTAGCTGCATCCTCCCAAGTGGATGACATGTCATCCATAGGATCCCACTGGACCCTAACCTGATCAATATCTTGCCCTCGAAGAGCGAGCATTTTGTGCTCCACCATGGGCATGGGCTCCAAAGCTAGCTGTCTGTCCTCTACCTATAATGCACTCCAATCAAGTACATGAGAAATGTCAGGATGATATGGCCGAAGAACTAAGACATGAAAATAATTGTGAATACGTGAGACTGGGAAGCAAAGAAAGACGGTAAGCAACTGGAAAAATCTTCTCGAGTATCTCGAAGGGTCCAACAAAGCAAAGCGCCAACTTAGAGCCCTTCCCATAACGGATGGGACTCTTTCGCGGACGCACCCGCAAGAAGACTCTATCACCCATAGAAAACTGACGATCCACTCTATGCGCATCCGCATACTTCTTCTGCCTATCCTGCACTGCCACCAAGTGCTCTCTAATCCTATCCACCTACTACTCCATATCCTACAACATCTCAGAACCCAAAGTCACTCTATCCTCAAGTCGATCCCAACTCAAGGGAGTGCGACATGGTCACCCATATAATGCCTAGAATGGAGGCATGCTGATAGAACTTTGAAAACCATTATTATAGGCAAACTCTACCAAATACAGATAGTCTTCCCATCATGTTTGTTGGTCCATTAAATACATACGTAACATGTCCTTGAGGATCTGATTGACCCTCTCAGTCTGTCCATCTGTTTCTGGGTGGTAAGCTGAACTGAAGTTTAGCTGTGTCCCCATCGCATGCTGTAATGAAGTCCAAAGAGCTGAGGTGAACACTAGATCCCTGTCAGAAATAATTTGATGTGGAATGCCATGTAGCCTCACTATATCCTCCATGAACACTCTAGCTATGGACGATGCTGTATAAGAAGAGTGAATAGGTGAGAAGTGTGCCACCTTCGTCAACCTATCAACTATTACCATAATTGCATCATGCCATCTCAAAGAGTTGGGTAAACCAACAATGAAATCCAATGAGATGATATCCCACTTCCACACTGGTACTAAATGAGGTTATAAAAGCCCTGCTGGATGTTGGTGTTCAGCCTTCATCTACTGACACTCAAGACATCGCGACACATAATCTGCAATATCGTGTTTCATCCCTAGCCAAAAGTACAACTGATGCAGATCAACATACATCTTCTTCACCCCAGGATGGGTTGAATAAGGTGTTCGATGTGCTTCAGACATGACCAAGGTGCGAAGATCACCTGAAGAAGGAACGTATATGCATCCCATGTGTCTCAATACGTCATTTGAATCCATAGAATAACCTGAATATCTGCCCTCAAGGGGTCTTCTTGCCTCAATTTTTGTCCTATCCTCCTGATACCAATTATCCACTTGAAGGGCAGAAAGAATCTGACTTTGCAAATCCACAACCAGAGTCAACTTAAATATCTCATGTCTCCTCCTACTGAGAGTATTCACCAAAACATTCTCTTTCCCTTGAATGTACTTCACCTCAAAGTCATATTCGCAAAGAAACTCCATCCAACGCCTTTGCCTTGCATTAAGGTTGGGCTGCGTGAAAATGTATTGAAGGCTTCTATGATCACTATGCAACTCAAACCTATGACCAAGAAGGAAATTCCTCCATCTCATCAATGCATGAACCACTGCTGCTAACTCGAGATCATGCGTAGGATAGTTCAGCTCATGATCCTTGAGCTTTCGTGACTCATAAGCAATGACATGACCCTCCTACATCAACACCACACCTAATCCTTCCAAGGATGCATCTGTACAAACTACAAAGTCCCTAGTCGGATATGGTATCACAAGTATTGGTGCACTAGTCAGCTTCCCCTTCAGATCTTAAAAGGCTGCCTCACACTTCTCTGACCAATCGAATCTCTTCCCTTTCCTCTGAAGGGAGGTGATAGGATAGCCTATCCTCAAAAATCCCTGCACAAAACACCTGTAATAACCCACTAGCCCCATGAAGCTACGGATCTCTGCCACATTCATGGGCACTGGCCAATCTGAGATCACTTGGATCTTTGTAGGATCCACTAAAATACCTTCTCCTAAGATTACATGACCAAGGTATTGGACCTCAGTCTTGAAGAATTCACACTTCGATAGGTTGGCATAAAGCTGATTATCTCGCAAACACTGTAATACCTGCCATAAGTGTTCCTCATGCTCTTCCACTGTCCTAGAGTATATCAAGATTTCATCAAGGAAAATAAGGACAAATTTGTCTAGTTAAGTATGAAATACCCCATTCATTAGACTCATGAACACTGAGGGGGCATTCGTCAACCCAAATGGTACTACAGTGAACTCATAGTGACCATACCAAGTTCAAAATAGTCTTATGGATGTCTGATTCGAAGATGCAAAGCTGATGGTATCCATACTTAAGATCAATCTTCAAAAAGATTGTGGCACCCTTAATTTGGTCGAATAGATCATCAATCCTAGGAAGTGGATAACGATTCCTGATGGTCACTTTGTTCAACTATCAGTAATCAATGCATAACCGAAGTGAACCGTCCTTCTTCTTCATGAAGATGACTGGTGCTCCCCGTGGAGAAACACTAGGGTGAATAAAACCCTTCTCTAACAACTCCTCAAGCTACAAACGAAGCTCTTTCAGCTCCTGGGTGGTCATACAATAAGGAGCTCAAGAAATGGGTTCTGATCCAGGTACAAGGTCAATCTTGAAGTCTATATCCCTCTAAGGTGGCATCCCTGGAATCTCATCTGGAAAGACATCGAAATACTCTTGAAGAATGGGGTGACTATCAAGAGATACTTTCTCCTCTCCACCTCCTAGATCCAAATCATCCACTACAACAACAAATAACTGGCAACCCTGATGTATGCACCTTCTCAACTACATGCTGAGATGACCCTCAAGGAGATTAGCCTCTGAACTCCCACTACCTCTACTACTGTGTTGGATGCCTCAATGCATCGAATCAACTTACGTCGACAATTTATGACCGCACTATGCACCTCTAGCCAATCCATCCCTATAATAATGTCATACGATCCCAAAGGTATAACTCGAAGATCCAATGTAGTATGAAGAGGTCCAACCTCCAATCTAAAATTTGGCACAAGGGAATGGGATGCAACCTTCACACCCGAGGCTAACTCAACCTGCCACCTATCGACTTGCCTTACCACACCCAGTCTACATCATGCCATGACGGAAGAAGAGATGGAGTTTGACGCTCTAGAATCAAACAAAATGGTGACTAGATTACGTGATAACATACCATAAGACTCAACCATGGTACCCTGATGCTCTACTTGGCAGTTATCAACCACTGTAGAAACTCGATGCCCTCGACTAGCATCCCCAACTGTAGGCTCAGATGCCACTGGTCCCTGAGAAAATCCAGATGTGCCCCTGTTGGGACACACTCTAGCAATATGGCCCTGCTGGCCACATGCAAAACACTCCATGCCTCTGCCATAGCCCCTGCCTCCAGATGGTATGCTAGACTACTGTACACTACCCCTAAAGGTGGAATGGGAACTCTACGATGGCTGATCATAGCTGAAGCGCTTCATGCGCCTCCGGTTCCTATCCCCTTGATGCTGCTAGAAACCCTTATGTTTCCCTTGTGATGCCTACTGCTGCTGCTACTTCCCACTCTTAGATGGCCCCTGCTGGGCCCTAGAAGGTATACCTCCTTGAGGCTGACCTCCTCTAGCACTAGAACCTACTGCTGAACTACTGCCAATCTAAGCACCCATATGGCCTCCTAGAGCCAAACCCAGGTTCTCCTCTACCAACCGTGCCTTCTCCACTATGACCTCCATGGTCTTGGGTTCAAAAACCCTCACTCCTCTACTAAGATGGGCATTAAGGCCCCTGACAAAATGATGAACCAACATACTTTCATCATCACCTATCCCTGCATACTATTTGAGCTCGTAAAAGCATCACTCATACTGCGCAATGGATAGGGAAAACTGACATAGAGCATGAAACTCATCACCTCATTGTTGATGCCAGTGCTCTGATGAGAAACAGGCTCTGAACCACTCTAAAAAGATCTCCCAAGATACATAACTGATGTCTAAGTGGAGCTTTTTCTCCTCTAGCCTCCACCAAGTGGAAGCAAAACCTCGCAAGTGCATGATAGCGCATCGCTCCTTGGTATTGCTACTATATGGATGCATCACAAAACACCTGTCTAGATCTATAAGCCAAGTCTCTACCTCTAACCCAGTACCGGCTCCATCATATAATGGTGGACGTTCCCTAAGAAAATCCCTCATGTGCATCTCTGGCTAAGGTGGAACTTCCCTCTTAGTAGGGTTACCCTGAACTACAGGTTGTCTCTGACCAAGGAGTGCTAATGCCTCCTCTAAAGCTCTACGTACAGCCTCAATCCTTGGTGGATCCTGCTACTGAGATATACCCACTAAAACATTCTAAGATGCCTGGTGCTCTTCCTGATCAGGTATAATAGGAATCTCATGAGGAGAGTCATGCTAACTCTCACCGCGACTGCCTACATGGCCATGACCATGCCCTCTACCTTTTGCCACGTCTGGGAGGCATAATCCTGTACAGACACATAAAGGTATTAAGAAAGTTGCACAACATATAACCTACACAACTAAAAGCTTAATGGGTTCATCACAATCCTAGAGTACCTAGTGTTTAAACTTAGGCTCTGATACCATGTGTAATGCCCCGCCATGCAACCGTAGGGGAAGTTGCATTTAACAACAAAAATGAAATAATTTTTTTTTTTAAAAAGAACAAAAGCATAAAAGTTCACTACACAGTACCAACAACCCCTAAGGTTATGATATTGAGTTTACCTCAACCCAAACAAGAAACATGAATTAAAACCATTACAATTAATTGATTAACAAAATTAATGCGCACACATTCCATACAAGATAAAATTAAAACAATGATATAAGAGTTCCACATGATCCCAAAAATATACTTTACAATAAGGTTACAACACTCATTCCCCGAATGAGATACTTCCAAATTATAAGGTTTACAATTTACAACTTCCACCTTGATACAAAGAGGGGTATAAAATTACATTAATAACTAAAAGAGTAAAGCATGAAGAACTAGATCCCATGAGCTCTCCAACTGGAAATATCGTCCATAAGAAGAAAAGCCGACCCAATAGATTAAGATACACGTTCCACCCAACCATGTGATACCCAAAGGCTCACCCCCCATGCTAGGAGGTAGTAACAAGGATTCCTAGGCAAGACCATCTACCACAATCTACATAGGCTACACAAAACTGAAAGGAAATAAATACAAGTACCCATCACACATCACAAAGGTTACATTGCTTCCAGAGTTAAATAATCATTTACATCACTAATACAATCATATTGTTGAATTAAGAGAAGTGTCATCGCAATGTCACATGGGATATCCTGGCAAGTCTTCCTAGGTCCCGACACCCATCTTGGGATATCCTGGTAACCTCTAACGACTTCTTGCCCCTCATGTAAACCTATGCAGAATCAGTTGTCCCTCGTAGAGATGAGACAAAGATCTTGCCATTCCAGGCCTTCTCATCTCATACCAAGTCTATACTAGCCCTTGTGACCATGAGCAAGGAAAAATTAATCTTGTTAAGTGTTTGAAGCAACCTAAACCTCTAAAAGTTTATTATGTTATCACTAAATTAACTAACTTGCAAGGAGTTTCCTTGACACCACTTTGTGTGTTGGCCCTCATTGCGAGCCACTCCTCTAAGACAACACGTGAAGTAAATCCACACTCAAGCGTACACAACTGTGACCTAAGGAGAATGACTCCAATTCAATACATCAAGTCCACACATCCCATTCACAATAACCAGATTAAAACTGGATAGGATAGATGCAATACCCAAGAAATCCAAAGGTTGACTTTAAAAAAAAACAACCCAAACCAAAATTGAAACAACCATCTGGAAGACTTACATATACAATGACTCATTTTCCCCGCTCCAAGAATGAACACCACACATCATAAGAAAGCATTTTAGAAACTTCTTTTTAAAAAATCAAATCACTAATATTAGGATTTCATAAATCCAATTCACTGAATCATCATAATGCATGGTATAAATCAAATAATTGATTTCCTTTCCCATACTCGAGACGGAAATCTAATCACGTTGATAAACATTAAGGAATTCAAAGCTAAGCACCTAATTTTCTTGCTCAATCATACTAGCTGGTTAAATACAGTCTTTTAGATAAATAAACCATGTAATTAAAATGAAACAATCTTTATTTCAATTATACGGGAAATAATCAATATAAATTTAACTAAACTGAAATGCCCACATATGTTAAATATGTACCTAGAAGTATATATATACAACTTTATGTATATATATTGAAATATAAAAATAATATTTAAATAATCCATTAAATTCAACTTAATAAATCTTTTATTTTTTATTTAAAAAAAAAAACATAAAGTATATATACAAATTATATATATACATATATAAACAATAAATATGTATCATATATACACATAAGTATATATATATATCAATAAATACATATTATAAAAAAATTATATTATTTAAATTTTAAAATATTATATATATATATATATATACCTATAATATATATATATATTATATACACAATAATATTAAAATATAATAAATAATAATTTTTTTTATAAAAATACAAAACTTTAAAAAAAAAACAAAGCCAAGGCCATGCCTTGGGCTGCGGCCCCTCCCAAAAGGGAGGGCAGGCTGCCAACGCAGCAACCCCCATATGGGGGGTGTTGTGTGGGCAGTGCCACTACCTGAAGGCAGCGACGCTGCTGCACACAGTGCCTCCCATGGGGACGTTGTGGGAGCAACCTCCCAACGGCGCTGGGGGGAGTAGGCTACGATCCTCCCCTCCACAGCTTACATTTTTTTTTCAATATAAATTTTGTTTGATTTAAAAAAAAAAACAATTTTTGATTCCTTTAAACAAAAAAAACAAACAAACAAGAAAACCCAGAACCCAAACAAACAGAGCATGAATCTGTCTCTGGTTTTAAAAAAAAAAAAAAACATTTTTCCAGCAAACAAAATTAAAATAAAACACAATATATATTTATAAATATAACTATGTGTGCATATGCATAGGTATATTTATAAATATATACCCAAATTTTAATTCCCGGTCAAATTGTGTAAATGATCAAGACAATTTGCAAGAACAGAAATAAATTTTCCAAACAATAGAATGTTTAAAATTTTAGTTTGTAATGGAGATTTTCTTTTGGGTTTTCTTTCTAATTTTCATTGTGATTGTTGTTTTAGTTTTCTCTCCTAATCCAACAGCTGTTTGAAAGATTTCGAATCATTTTCTCATGGTTTTCTTTTGCATCTAAATAGCATTCAAAGAGTTTTCAAAAAATAAGAAATTTGAAGATTATTTAAATAGGGAAACAAGAAATGAAGAATGGAGATGAACCTGATGTTTTCTCCCCAAGCTTGAAGACTCTAACAATGGTGATTCCAATCTCCTCTTCAACTCCAAATTCAGCCACAGCAAAATCCTCCACCAAAATAAAAAATTGAATAACAAATGAAATTTCATTTCTTTACAAAGAGCCTCCCCAAATTTGGTCAAACCCCTAAAAATATCCCACCCACTAAATTTATTGAGCTTTTTGGAGGATATTCTATATTTTTAAATTTTAAAACAATTTACTTTCAAAATCCTATTTCATGCATTTTAAAATTTCATAATTTTATTTAAAAACCAAAACTCTCAAAGTTGCAAGAATATGTTTTATTCAAAATTTCCAAAAAGTGAAATATACTTCACATTTCTATTTTTATTTTAAATTTAACTTAAATGTACAACATGATTTCTATTTCCATTTAAATTTGAATCCTAATATACAATAATGTTGAAACAACCATTTCATTTAATTTATCACCCTTAACCAAGTTAATCAATAAACTAAAAAAAAAAGATTTTATTAATTAAACTAAAATACTCAATGAAATAAAATAATATTCAACATTGAAACTAGATATGTTAAATCATCACTTTAACCATACCCACCATTTAATAGCCTTTAAAACGAAGTGAAATAGTTACCCAGAGAGGAATGAACCAATCAAAATCGCTAAACCAGATGACAAACTATGGCTAGGGTGAAGACTTGGCACATAAACCTAGCTACTATCTCCCAATCGATTACCATTGGTCAATGGACATGCTTGAACCTTTGAAATCAGGTGGAGTCGATGTCCTATACCTGTTAACCTACAACCAAAGAGCATATCGAATGTGCAAATATATATATAATAAAACACACTGTGAAGCAGAATCTCAAAATCATAGGGCACTCGCAAGTGAGTGATACAATCCCATCCCCTTCACCAATACAGGCTCTAAAACTAGCGAGTCAAACAACCACAATATAATTAAACCATAAACCATTTTAAATTACTAAATAAAATCTCGTCACATCAAAATATAATGTTTACATCGCTTAACAAATAGTGGTAAAAAGTAACAAAGTATCAAAGTCAGAGTGCTAATAGAAGTGAAGCATATATAAAAAAACTAATTGATCAAACGAGCAAAATGGAGGGGTGATATAAGAAACATATAACAAGAAGAAATTATCAATAAATTAATCATCTACGCAAAACACCCATGTAAAAATCAGTATAATGCCATAGACTTCATTCAAAATTTCAGCTATATCACATTGCACTAAATATTATAGAGAAATAGAGAAATTGTAAAAGAGCCATTAGAATAACACTAAATATCCACCAAACTAATTTTATCTCCAATATGCTTATGCTTTCATACTAACCCTCTACATATATACATATGTGTGTGTGTGTGCAATCAATCCTATGTTAATTTGCAATTGCTCCTATGTTAATGTGTGTAATGGAAAAGATGCACAAAGATAACTAAAACAACAAACATAGGGTGATAAAATTACTAACCCTAACCATAATTTTTGATGAAAGAAAGAAAATTTAACTACAATTTCTCTTATGGTAATGGGTGCAATGTAACACCTGTCGTGCAAACCCCAGAGAACAAACATTGCAAATAGTTTTTTTTTTAAATAATACAAAGTAAACATGCAATTAAACATTAAAACATATTCACATATTCACATTAGATTATCACACCTAGTTCTCTAGGGCACATGAGGTTACATCACATAAAAAACTCATATCGAAAGGAAAAAAAGATGAAACCAAATAACTTAATCAATTTACATTCATCAATATATCACAATAACCATTTATAGAAGTACATCCATGAACCATAAGTAACAATACCATTGCATCACCTTTTACTATCATAATGAATCTCAACCATAATGATTTACAAAGGTTCCTACATAATACATCATCGTTTCATATTACACTGCATGCTCTCAATAATGAGATACAATAAATCTCATATACATGTGGGATACATAAATAGTACAAATAATGAATGAAGTACAAAGTGAACATCTATTACAAACTCCAATTGAAGAATGCTGAGAAGATGAACATTGATGGGGAACCCAATGGGTTTGGAGCACGTTCCAACCGACCATGTGGGTTATAAATAACCCACCCCCTACTCAGAGGTGACAAGGAAGTAATTACGACCATGAATGCCAAACCAACTCCAAAAGAACAACATAGTACAATAACTCAAATACAACCTCAAGGATTGCAATGACATAAAC
Organism: Sequoia sempervirens; assembly: GCA_007258455.2. Classification (NCBI taxonomy): domain Eukaryota; kingdom Viridiplantae; phylum Streptophyta; class Pinopsida; order Cupressales; family Cupressaceae; genus Sequoia; species Sequoia sempervirens. The sequence goes on along the minus strand of VDFB02016981.1, from coordinate 39,290 downwards.
AACAACATCCAAGAGACAACGTAATAACATTAAGCCATGAAACTCATCACAATTAACTGAAACTATAACCATTAACCAAGTAACCAAAGAATGATCATAAATCATTTCCAACATAATCTAAAACAACAATCAAAATACAATTCTTGAGGCCAACAAGGAAAGAAGGCATATGGGTGTCTAGTGGAGAGTGTCATCGCATAGCCTACATGGGTTATCCTGGCCCTTCCTCCAAACTGAGGCACCAACGCCCATCTATGGTTATCCTAGCCCTTCCTCCTACTTGAGGTGTCATCCCCATAGGGTAGCTCATGCGGAGCCAATAACCTCTCATGAGGATGAGGTTACGACTTTTCCGACCATGGCCTTCTTAATCTATCATTAGTCTATAGTAGACCTAATTCATAAATGAGGTATCCATTATTATTATCTTATGTATTTTACTACACATCCCCCTAAGTTCTATTATTAGGTTTTCACTTGTTACACTACTCTTACATGGGTTATCCTGAGCTCTTCCTCCTTTTGAGGCATCGGGCCCCATGAAGAGCCACTCTCCCAAAAGATCCCAAGAATATAAACCAAACAAGACAAGGGTTGTACCATAACGTATAAAGTATATAATGCAAAACAAGGACATGTGAGGCATTACCCATCTCGCAATAACTCATAATCAAAATCTCATCAATCTTGTACAATCCCTTCCAAAATAATAGCACTATTAAATTTCACCCCCAAGAGTACAAGCAAACGAGGATAACAATCAATGATTAAATCATGCCTCTAGAACTAAGTTTCACAATTACAACAGGGTTCCCATAACCAACAAACAAAATCCAAAACAATAAATAGAGGATACTATCGAAAACACACGATTTTATAACTTGAGAAATGATTAGTTCAACTGCATCTCTAATTTCTATTTTACTCTATAGAGTTTTAAAAGAAGCACAATAATTTCATCATAATTATATAATTTGCTTGTTTTTTAATTAATCAATGATTCAACATTTCATAATTTTATCCTTATAAAAAAAACATTATATATAAACAATATATATATATAATACAATAAAATTCAAAAACAATAATAATATATGTATATATATTAATAAATAAATAAATATATATATATATATACATATTTATGTATATAAATATATATAAATATATATATTTAAATTTTAATACCAAATTTTAATAAAACAAAGAAAAGGCAAAGGCATATAAAGGGATTATGCAATAGTCCCCATGGGATGTTGTACGCAACAGTCTGTGTGCACTGCTGTGCCAACAACCACCCATTGGGTGTGGGGGAGGGTACGACGCTGTCGTCCCCCTCCTACCGAAAATAAATATTTCATATAATTTTTTTTAAAGAAATTTCCTCATATCATTACATACACAGACGGGTATGATTCCGCCCAAAACAAAAACGAAAAACACAATTTCCAATACCAATGTAAAATATAAAGAAACATCTGTATATAAATTTTTCATATGAATATATGTATACACACACAAAGTAATATATATATATATATATGTATATATACTTAATCAAATTGAACCAATAATAGAAACTAGTTGAATATGAATATAACTGTTATAAATTTATATATATATATATATATTTATATATATATTTGTATATATATATATATTTATATATATATATTTGTATATATATATATAAATATATATACACATATCCAAAGGTGCATATTTATATATATATATATAAATAAGAGGGTATAAATTTAAAAACTCATTTAATTTCAAATAAGAAAACAATTTTCTTTTCATATCAAACATAGACAAATTGGACAATCCCAGAAGATGTAATTTTGACAAATTGAAAACAACAGTAAACTTTCAGAAAAATAGTTTAATCTCTTCCATTAATTTTCAATTCAATAATCATAAACCTCAAAAATTTTCTTTTCTCACAAAAATCATATTTAACTATTTTTATTTTTCTTTCAATCAGAAAATTTAAGAACAAGAAATTGGAACCTGGAGTCCTGTGTTGTTGAAATTTTTGATGTAGCTTCGCTTGATTCTGATAGCCTCTTCGAAGAGCTCTCGTTCCTTCTTCAAAATCTCCTCTCTAGAATAATGAAAGTAAAATGAAACCAATTTCCCCTAAGAACTTCCCCACAAACTTCAGAAGATCAATAATTCAGAAAGAAATTATTATTTTGCAACTTCTGTCCAAATCTTCCCGTCCATGCAAAGTCTCTCCAATTTTCAATTAAATAAAAGATATCTCATCCTTTTCAAAACTCTAAAAATCCAAATTAAAAGAAATTTTCTATTTTAATCCAGGCTTTTCAACCAACACTTAATTCTCATTTGTCTTTTCTATCTTTTCTTTTCTTTTATTGACTTTTTCCATTTATCAATATTTTTTGTTTTAATTCTGATTTTGCAAGCTTTACTTGCAATGCACATAATTTAATTTATTTAATTAATTAATTTATTTCATAATTATCCTCAACAAGATAATTTAATGAAATTAACAAAACACAAATTTAATATTTAATTAACATTTAACTAAAACACATGACTTCTAAAATATAATTTCTAAATATTTTAATACAAATTAATCCAACACTAATATAAACATTAATTACCACCATCTAATTAAATAAATCACCACATATAAAATGCCAATGTAAAATACATATGAACAAGACACTACACAAAAAATAGTAATAAAATACAAAAATGAAAAAACAATGACTCACAATACCATTCAATCAGGATGGTTTGACCACATGGGATGGGGTGACTTCCTTGTCATCTTTGTTTCAACATCATACCATTGGGTCATTTGATGCTTGCCTTGTCCTGCCGAAGCAGGTGGAATCGAGACTCTGTACCTGCAATCCATGCATCCAAGAAGATCATGTACATGTACATATATAAAATCAAAGCATTACATTGTGAGAAGGAATTGCAGCATAGCAAGGCACTCGTAACCGAGTGGTGCTACATTGTCCTCTCACCACATCTATTATAACAATTAAAATATCAATCATAAAACAACATTTCTAAACTAATAGATCATATCATAACATAATTTACTAAATCAAGTTGCATCATGATATGTTACTAAAATCTACTAATATCACCAAACCACAATATCATAAGAAATATCAATGTCCTCAAATGTATAAGCATAATCACCAAATAGTCTACTAACCAAACCACCAAACCAAACAATAATAGTATGATCATAGTATCAATGTATCAAACCAAAGCATAGAAAAGTAATGAGTCCAACTAATAACATGGGAGGTATTACATCCTCTCCCCCATGAATCTGACTTACTCCTAGAAGTCAGAAAATAAGGGTAGGATTCTTGATACAGGAAGCATCCTCCCATGTGGCCGAAGTCTCATCATTGGGATCCCACTAGGCCCACACCTACTCAATATCCCTACCTCTAAGAATGAGTCTCCTGTGTTGCACCACGACCATAGGCTCTAGAGCTAGCTACCTATCCTCGACCTGTAGAGCATTCCAATCAAGTATGTGAGTAACATTTGGAAATTAAGGTCTAAGGACTAAAACATGAAAACCATCATGAATCCGTGACAAACTGGATGGCAAGGCCAGGTGGTAGGTAACATGACCAATACACTCTAACACTTTGAACGGTCCCACAAAATGGGGCGCAAGCTTAAAACCCTTTCCATAATGAATAGGGATCTTTCAAGGATGAACTCAAAGAAACACTCGATCACCAACTGCAAACTTTCGATCAACTTTGTGTTCATCAACATTCTTCTTCTACCTATCTTGAGCCACTACCAGATGCTCTCGGATGCGAGCTACCTACTGCTCCATGTCATGAAGCATCTCAAGTTCAAGAAGAACCCTGTCCTCTAATCGATCCTAGTTCAGAGGGGTATGACAAGGAAAACCATATAAAGCTTGAAATGGAGCCATGCCAATTGAAATATAATAGCCATTGTTATAGGAAAACTCGACCAAATGCAGATAATCTTCCCAACGAGATTGTTGATCCATGACGTACATGCAGAGCATATCCTCAAGCACCTAATTGACTCTCTCAGTCTAACCATTTTTCTCTGGATGGTAGGAAGAACTAAAATTCAACTTAGTCCCTAAGGACCGCTGCAAAGATGTCCATAATGCAGATGTGAATACTGGCTCTCTGTCAGAAATGATTTTGTGTGGTATCCCATGCAATCAAATAATGTCTTCCATGAACATCCTAGCCACCATAGAAGCAGTATAGGAAGATCAAATAGGGGAGAAATGGGCTACCTTGGTCAATCTATCAACAGTGACCATGATAGCCTCATGCCACCTAGAAGACATAGGCAAGCCGACAATAAAATCCATTGAGATAATGTCTCACTTCCACTCTAGAACAAGATGAGGCTGCAACAAGCCTATCAAATGATGATGCTCAGCATTAACTCTCTAAAATTCTAGACACCTAGCCACAAAATCAGTGATTTCACTTTTCAATCCTGCCCAAAAATATAGTGAGTGAAGATCAACATACATTTTCTTAACTCTAGGATGTGTCAAATAAGGAGCCCTATGAGCTTCAGTCAAGATTAGGGTGCGAAGACCCTCTGCAGGAGGTACATACATTCGGCCTGCATGGCACAAAACACCATCTGAGTCCAAAGAGTATCCAACAAATTTACCTTCTAATGCTCTACCCGACTCATTCTTTGATTTTTCCACTTGATACCAATCATCTGAAGAAAGAGATGCGAGAATCTGACTCTTCAAATCAACCTCAAGAGCCATACTAGAAATCTCATTCCTGCGTCGACTCAAAGCATCTGCCACCACGTTCTCTTTGCCCTAAATATATTTTACTTCAAAATCATATTCGCACAAGAATTCCATCCACCTTCTCTATCTCACATTCAGGTTCGGCTGCGTAAAGATGTATTGCATACTATGATGATCTGTATGCAACTTGAACCAATGCCCTAGGAGAAAGTGTCACCACCTTACCAAGGCATGAACAAGTACAGAAAACTCCAAATCATGAGTGGGGTAATTAAGTTCATGGTCCTTAAGTGTCTATGACTCATAAGCAATCACTCGCCCTTCCTGCATCAACATAGCCCCCAAGCCTTCCAAAGAAACATCTGTAGAAACAACAAAGTAACCTGTCAGATCTAGTACTACTAAGATTGGAGGACTAGTCAGCTTGTCCTTGAGAGCCTAGAAAGTCAACTGACATTGATCAGACCATAAAAATTTCTTTCCCTTCCTCTGTAAAGAGGTGATAGGATGTGCCAATCTAGAAAAACCTTGGACAAACTGCTGATAATAGCCTACAAGTCCCATGACGCTACAAATTTCTAAGCCATTTGTGGGAGCGAGCCAATCCACAATGGCCTGAATCTTTGCCGGATCAACTGAAATTCCCTCACCAAAAATCACATGGCCCAAATATTAAACTTCAGTCTTGTAAAATTCACACTTTGCTAGATTAGCAAACAACTGATTGCCCCTTAAGCATTGTAACACATGTTTTAGATGTTCCTCATGTTCCTCCATAGACCTAGAATAAATCAGAATGTCATCGAGAAACACAAGGATGAATCTATTCAAGTATGTTCAGAACACTCCATTCATTAAGCTCATAAAGACTGAAGGTGCATTCATTAACCCGAACGACATCACAATGAACTCATAATGTCTGTATCAAGTACAAAATGTTGTTTTGTGAATATCTACATCTGCATTCCCAATTGATGATATCCTGATTTGAGATCAATCTTAGAGAACACCTTTGCCCCTTTTATTTGATTGAAAAGATCATCAATTTTGGGTAAAGGATATCGGTTCTTCATTGTTACTGTGTTCAACTTCCTGTAATCAATACACAAGTAAAGAGAACCATCCTTCTTCTTTACGAATATTGCAGGTGCTCCCCAAGGGGAAACACTTGGGAAAATAAAGCCCTTAGCCAACAACTCTTCCAACTGCAGATGAAGTTCTTGAAGTTATTGCGTTGTCATCTGATATGGAGCTCAAGATATTGGCTTAGCTCTAGTTACCAGATCAATCCTGAAATCTATATCTCACTTTGGCGGCATACCAGGTATCTCTTTTGGGAACACATTAGAAAAATCCTTAAGGTGTGGGTAATCATCTAATGACACCCCTCGAGTATCCTCTGATTCCAAGTCACTCATAGATACTGCAAAGAGCTGACAACCCTATCAGAAGTATCTTTTAAGCTGCATGGCAGAGATCATTCGCAATGAAATGGGCCTTTGAACACCCATGATCTCCACCTCCTTTTTAGAGTCAGCATTGCACTACTTTACGGTGATAGTCAATTATAGCACGGTGTGCACTCAACCAATCCATGCCCAAGACAACATCATATGAGCCAAGTGGTAGGATTTTGAGGTCCACTTTAGTTGAAAATTCCCCTATACTCAAATTACAATCCTGCACAAGCTTCTCTACAACAACCTTTGATCCTGAGGTGAATTCAACATGCCATTTTATGCCTTGACTAGTTGCCACTAGTCCACATCACTCAACTACTAAAGGAGATATAAAGGAATCAGATGCACTAGAATCAAAAAGTATAGAAATTTTAGTGTTATGCAACACACCTAATGTCTTAACAATGGTGTTCTGGTGATTGGCCTGTCAATTATCTACTGTAGCAAAGACACAATGAGATCTCCCTGCATCACCTACTATCGGCTCTGATCCAGTTGGCCTCTTATTAAATCCTGAGGTGTTCTGAGGACACAATCTAGCGATATGTCCTTGTTGACCACATGAGTAACATCCAGTACCTTTTCCAAATCCTTGGCACCCTAATGGAGCATTTGACTGTTGAAAGCTTCCTTGAGTTGGTATTGATTGAAAAATAGGTGTAGGCTGCACAAAATGCTCCTAGCGAGCTCGGTTCTTGTTTCAATCCCTGCAAAACTGAGAGTTGCCACCCTGCTGAGATTGAGAGTTCTTTTGCCTTGACTGTTGCTGTTTCTTTCCCCTTTAGAGGGTGGATACCTATTCCTAGAAGATCCTACACCCTATGATTGACCTCCCTGAGTGCTAAAACTAGGTGTAGGTGCACTGCCAATTTGTACTCCAATGTGACCACCCAAGGCCATGGCCAAATTTTCCTCTACCAACTGAGCCTTCTAAACTACCATTTCCATCATTTTTGGTTCAAAGACTCACATGCATCCACTGATGCGGGAATTTAAGCCCCAAAAAAAATGATGCATCAACATTCCTTCATCATGGCTAATCCCTACATACTGTTTCAACTCATAGAAGCACCTCTCATACTATTCTACTGACATAGACAACTACTTGAGATCATGAAACTTGTCAGCCTTGCGTTGCCTCCAATGATCTGAGAGGAAGCGAGCCCTAAACCTATCTAGAAACATCTCCCATGTGACCATACTAAGATCAAGATGTAACTTTTGTTCCTCAAGACACCACCAAGTAGATGTGAAACCTCACAGATGCATAACTGCACACCGAGCCTTGGTATTGCTACCATAGGGGTGTGTCATGAAGCAATGATCTAAGTCAATTAACCATGTCTCAACTTCCAAACCTCCTCCAAAACCATGAAAAGTGGAAGGGTGTTCCCTCATCAAATCTCTCATATGGCATGCTATGACTGCATCCTGAACCACAACTGTTTCACTTTTCCTTGCGACCTTTCTCTTTCTCTCTTGACCTGCTACACCTCCTATGGCCTGGGTCCTAATCGGTCAAGAAGAATATGTTGTAACTGATCATCTAATCTAGGTTGTCTCAGGTTCTAGCCACCTAATGGATTGTTGTGAAGACTCTGCTATTCCTCATGCTCAGAACCATGGGAACTAGGAACTGAGGGACTTTTCTGGTTTTCTCTACAACAAACACCACAACCTCTTGCTCGGCCACATCCTCTACCTCGAGGAATATTTTTGCACAAGATAAAGGTACAAGTGAGCTCAAGATTCAAACGCAAGGTTTCTTAATGGACTTAACTACCCAGAGACCCCAACGTTTGCAAACCTTCGCTTTGATACCAAAGTGTAATGCCCATAGTGCAAACCCTAGAGAACAAACATTGCAATTTAAAAAAAAATAAAATAATACAAAGTAAACATGTAATTAAACATTAAAACATATTCACATTGCACAGTACATTATCACACCTAGTTCTCTGGGGAATGCAAGGTTACATCACATAACAAACTCATATCGAAAGGAAAAAAAGATGAAACCAAATAACTTAATCAATTTTGATTCATCAATATATCACAATAACCATTTATAGAAGTACATCCATGAACCATAATTAACAATACCATTGCCTCACCTTTTACTATCATAATGAATGTCAACCAAATGGTTTACAAAGGTTCCTACATAATACATCATCGTTTCATATTACACTGCATGTTCTCAATAATGAGTTACAATAAATCTCCTATGCATGTGGGATACATAAATAGTAAAAATAATGAATGAAGTACAAAGTGAACATCTGGTACAAGCTCCAATTGAAGAATGCTAAGAAGACAAAAATTGATGGGGAACCCAACAGGTGCGAAGCAGATTCCACCTGACCATGTGGGTTATAAATAACCCACCCCTCATGCTCAGAGGTGACAAGGAAGTAATCACGACCATGAATTCCAAACCAACTCCAAAAGAACAACATAGTACAATAACTCAAATACAACCTCAAGGATTACAATGACATAAATAACAACATCTAAGAGACAACGTAATAAAATTAAGCCATAAAACTCACCACAATTAACTGAGACAATAACCATTAACCAAGTAACCAAAGAATGATCATAAATCATTTCCAAAATAATCTGAAACAACAATTAGAATACAATTTGAGAGGCCAACAAGGAAACAAGGCATATGGGGGTCTAGTGGAGAGTGTCATCGCATAGCCTACATGGGTTATCCTGGCCCTTCCTCCAAAATGAGGTGCTAGCCCCCATCTATGGTTATTTTGGCCCTTCCTCCTACTTGAGGCATCGGCCCCATAGGGTAGCTCATGCGGAGCCAATAACCTCTCATGAGGACAAGGTTACAACTTTGCCGAACATAGCCTTCTCAGTCTATCATTAGCCTATAGTAGCCTTAATGCATAGACAAAGTATCCATTATTATTATCTTATGTATTTTACTACCCATCCCCCTAAGTTCTATTATTAAGTTTTCACTTGTTACACTACTCTTATGTGGGTTATCTTGAGCTCTTCCTCCTTTCGAGGCGCCCGCCCCCACGAAGAGCCACTCTCCCAAAAGATTCCAAAAATATAAACAAAACAAGACAAGGGTTGTACCATAACGTATAAAGTATATAACACAAAACAAGGACATGCAAGGCATTATCCATCTCACAATAATTCATAATCAAAATCTCATCAATCTCATACAATCCCTTCCAAAATAATAGCACTATTAAATTTCACCCTCAAGAATACAAGCAAATGAGGATAACAATCAATGATTAAATCACGCCTCTAGAACTAAGTTTCACAATTATAATAGGGTTCCTATAACCAACAAACAAAATCCAAAACAATAAATAGAGGATACTATCGAAAACACATGATTTTATAACTTGAGAAACAATTAGTTCAACTGCATCTCTAATTTCTATTTTACTCTATGTAGTTTTAAAGAAGCACAATAATTTCATCATAATTATATAATTTGCTTGTTTTTTAATTAATCAATGATTCCACATTTCATAATTTTATCCTTATAAAAAAAACATTATATATGCACAATATATATAATAATAAAATAAAATTCAAAAACAATAATAATATATTTATATATATTAATAAATACATATATATACATATTTATATATATATATAAATTTTAATAACAAATTTTAATAAAACAAGGAAAAGGAAAAGGCCTATAAGGAGACTACGCAACAGTCCCCACGGGCTGCTGTACGCAGCAACCTGTGTGGACTGTTGTGCTGATAGCTGCCCATTGGGTGTGGGGGAGGGTACAACACTCCCGTCCCCCTCCTACCCAAAATAAATATTTCATATAATCTTTTTTAAAGAAATTTCCTCATATCAGTACATACACAGAGGGGTACGATTCGGCCCAAAACAAAAATGAAAAACACAGTTTCCAATACCAACGTAAAAAATTAAAAAAACATCTGTATATAACTTTTTCATATGGATATATATATATATATACTTAATCAAATCAAACCAATAAGAGAAACTAGTTGAATATGAATATAACTGCTATAAATTTATATATATTTATATATATAAAAATATATATACACATATCCAAAGGTGTATATTTTATACATATATATATATATATATATATAAATACGAGGGTATAAATTTCAAAACTCATCAAATTTCAAATGAGAAAACAATTTTCTTTTCATATCAAACATAGACAAATTGGACAATCCTAGAAGATGCAATTTTGACAAATTGAAAACAACAGTAAACTTTTAGAAAACTAGTTTAATCTCTTCCATTAATTTTCTATTCAATAATCATAAACCTCAAAATTTTCCTTTTCTCGCAGAAGTCATATTTAATTATTATTTTTTTTTTCAATTAGAAAATTTAAGAACAAGAAATTGGAACCTTGAGTCTTGCGTTGTTGAAATTTTTTATGTAGCTTCACTTGATTCTGATAGCCTCTTCGAAGAGCTCTTGTTACTTCTTTGAAATCTCCTCTCCAGAATAATGAAAGTAAAATGAAACCAATTTCCCCCAAGAAATTCCCCCAAAACTTCAGAAGATCAATAATTCAGAAAGAAATTATTATTTTTGCAACTTTTGTCTAAATCTTCTCATCCATGAAAAGTCTCTCCAATTTTCAATTAAATAAAAGATATCTCATCCTTTTCAAAACTCTAAAAATCCAATTTAAAAGAAATTTTCTATTTTAATCCAAGCTTTTCAACCAACACTTAATTCTCATTCATCTTTTTATCTTTTCTTTTCTTTTATTAACTTTTTCCATTTATCAATATTTTTTGTTTTAATTCTCATTTTGCAAGCTTTACTTGCAATGCACATAATTTAATTTATTTATTTCATAATTATCCTCAATAAGATAATTTAATTAAATTAACAAAACACAAATTTAATATTTAATTAACATTTAACTAAAACACATGACTTCTAAAATATAACTTTTAAATATTTTAATACAAATTAATCCAACACTAATATAAATATTTATTACCACCATTTAATTAAATAAATCACCACATATAAAATGCCAACATAAAATACATACAAACAAGACACTACACAAAGCATAGTAATAAAATATAAAAATGACAAAACAATGACGCACAATACCATTCAATTAGGACGGTTTGACCAAATGGGATGGGGTGACTTCCTTGTCATCTTTGTTTCAACATCATACTATTGGGTCATTTGATGCTCGCCCTATCCTGCCAAAGCAAGTGGAATTGAGACTTTGTACCTGCAATCCCTGCATCCAAGAAGATTGTGTACATGTACATATATAAAATCAAAGCATTACATTGTGAGAAGGAATTGCAGCATAGCAGGGCACTCATAACCGAGTGGTGCTACACTGTCCTCTCACCACATCTATTCTAACAATTACAATAGCAATCATAAAACAACATTTCTAAACTAACAGATCATATTATAGCATAATTTACTAAATCAAGTTGCATCACGATATGTTACTAAAATCTACTAATATCACCAAACCACAATATCATAAGAAATATCAATGTCCTCAAATGTATAATCATAATCACCAAATAGTCTACTAACCAAACCACCAAACCAAACAATAATAGTACTATCACAATATCAAGGTATCAAACCAAAGCATAGAAAAGTAATGAGTCCAACTAATAACATGGAAGGTATTACATGCAACACCAAAGATACATGGATAACCACAAACAATAAATGAAAGATTCAAAAAGATAGTGTAATGCCCTGCCACACAACCCTAGGGGAAGTTGCAATGTGTAGTGAACTTTCATTCTTTTTGTACTTAAATAAAAAAAAATTATTGCATTTGTGTTGTTAATTGCAACTTCCCCTAGGGTTGCATGGTGGGGCATTACAGATAACTAAAACAATAAACAAAGGGAGAAAAAAAAAATTGCTTCTATGTTAATCTGCAATTTGATGTAGGAGCATCCAGTGGTGTAAGGGCAATCTTGCATCACCCAAAAATAGTTAAATTTCAAGTTTCTCAGTTTTTAGATGTTTTTCATTTTTGGATACCCTTTTCATCATAATGAAATTCCCAATTTATGGTTTTTATTTTCTATTCTTGGGTTGAAAGATATTGCAGTTTTAGTTTCCCAGATTTGCACCTGAAAATCTTCCGAGTTGGATTTGAGGCACTTAGAGCTCCTCGAATGGCCCCAAAACTTGCCAAAATTGGCATAGAAAATTTTGAGCATGCTCTTGACTTTGAGACCTTTCCAATGGTTCAAACGGTTTGCGAATCGAAGCCCCGGATCAAAAGTTATGGCCCCGGGAAGTTGGCGCACTTTCTAGAAGATACAATTGCAAATGTTCTTTTGAAATTTGAACTTCAAGTTGTAATTTTTGGCGCCAAACCACCTAAACTCAAATTTTAATGTTGTTTTGGCTCCAAACTAAAGAGGAGATCTATTTATGGGCGGGTCTCTAATTTTTTGGGTAACTTTTTGTGGGACAAGCTCGCATATTGCGAAAGAGTTATTCTGTAACTGTCTGTAATTTGCATGTGTTGTAGAACTTGGGGTTTGAGATCCTCTGCATGTAAGAAGCTCCATTTTTTGAATAATAAAATTATTCTCTTGTTTGTGGGTATTTTTCTGTGTCTCGGGTTGTGCCCTCATCACAATTGCTCCCATGTTAATGGGTATAACGCCAAAAATACATAGAGATAACTCAAACAATAAACCAACGGAAAAAAAATTACTAACCCTAACCATAGTTTTTTACGAAAGAAAGAAGATTTAAATACAATTTCTCAGTCCATACAGAGTGATAATCTCTTTCAAATATCCAAAATGGGTATAATTCCAAACATAGAAACACATAAGAAGAAGACATGAACAATAAATTAATCATCTATGCAAAATACCCATGCAAAATGACTTACCATAAAAATGCACAGAGATAACTAAAACAATAAACCAATGGCAAAAAAATTACTAACCTTAACCATATTTTTTGATGAAAGAAAGAAGATTTAACTACAATTTCTCCATACATACAGAGTGATAATATCTTTCAAATCTCCAAAATAGGTATTAATGCCAAAGATAAAAACATATAACAAGAAGATGTCAACAATAGATTAATCATCTATGTTGTAATGCCTCGCCACACAATCCGAGGGGAAGTTGCAATTAACTACTCAAACACAATAATTTTTTTTTGTTAAGAAAAAATTACATATAAGCTTACTACCCATTGCCAACAACCCCTAAGGTTACGAGACTGAGATTACTTAAACCCAAACAAGAAACATGGATTGAAACCATAGCAATTAATTATTTAATGAACTAAGAAATACATACATTCCATATATGATAAAATACAACAAAGGGCATAAGAGATACCACATGATTTTAAATATCAATAATCATTTTAACAATAAGATTACAACGCTCATTCCTCGAATGAGATAAATCCAATAAGCATGGTTACATAATACAACTTCCACCTTGATATCAATGAGGGGTAACAAATTACAAGTTCAATAGAAATAAATAAAGCAAGAAATGAAACCGAATCCCATGATCTCTCCAACTAGAAATCGCGTCCACCCAAACAAAAGGACGTCCCAATAGATTAAGGTGCATGTTCCACCCAACCAAGTGATACCTGAAGGCTCACCCCTCGTGCTAAGAGATAGTAACAAGGAATTCCTATACAAGACCATCAACCTCTAGACACAGGCTAAAACACAACTGAACTGAAATAACTACAAACACAATATCACTTAACACAAAGGTTACAATGCTTCCAGAGAACAATTATCATCAACACAGTACAACTAACTTCTAGTTGACATAGAGAGAGTTTCACACATCATTTGCTATGAGTTACCCAGGCTCAACCTTCCTAGGCTACCAGACCCCCCACTTGGGTTACCCTAGCTTGCCTCTACCAGTCGACGGACCCTCATACAAACGGTGCTTCTCATCTCATCTCAAGCCTTGATAAGTGCATTAGTCATGAGAGAGGCATTTATTATCTTAATTGGTCTGAGAGTTTTTCATTAATTTTTTTTAAGTTATCACTTACTTAAACCCTAAGTGAGTTACCCTTGCGCCCCTCTATGTGCCGGACCCCCATATAGAGCCACTCTCCTATTGACAACACACACATGGTACAAAACCACAATTAAATGGGTAAACTAGATAAGGAAACCTATCCAATCCAAGGAGGCAATGAATAAAGGAATATCTCTCCAAAAATTGGAGGAAACAAAGTACATACTCCACTCCTTCCAAAGGAGGCATAGACCACATAAACCGCTCCTAATCCAGCGGCACAAACCATCCCCGTTCGTGAAAACAAGGTGGAACAACATGATACAACTATACACATTCCCTAAGGAAATTAGCAAATCGAACCACCACATAAAACATCCCAACCTAGAGTAACTCCTCTGGAAGACTTACTAGAAAAATAACCCCATTTTCCCAACATCGAGAAAGAACGAAAACATCATTTAGAAAGCACTTCAAGCAACTCAATAAACTAATGTTAGGATTTCCTAAATCCAAGCCAAACAATGACATAGTGCATGGAATCAAATAAAATAATTAACATTATTCGCAATTACTCAAAAGTAAATAAAATCACATTAGCAACTTTAAGGAATTTAAACCAATAATTTAATTTCATTTTCTCCATTTACACATATTAATAAAAATCAACTTTCTAAAATAAAACCATTTGCTAAAAAGTCAATTTTATTTTGATCATGATAATAAGATAGCCAAATTAAGATCAATATATTTAAATATGAATATATGTTAAACATACATATATTTATTTAAATATATAAATATATAAATATCATTTAATTATTTAAAAACAACTCCAATTTGATAATTAACTATATCAAGGAGATATACACATAAATATATATATAATATATATTTGAAATCATATAATATATATATATATATTATAATTAAATAACATATATATAATATATATTATATACTATATATATAATATGTATAAAATTTATATTATATAATAAAAAAAACAATTGAAAAGATATTGTTGTTGTGTAACCCCTCCCCATATGGGGGAGTCACTGCCTGTGGGGGCAGTGTTGGGTGCTACCTCCACAGCCAACGCCTCCCACAT
Source organism: Sequoia sempervirens (assembly GCA_007258455.2). NCBI lineage: Eukaryota > Viridiplantae > Streptophyta > Pinopsida > Cupressales > Cupressaceae > Sequoia > Sequoia sempervirens. The sequence continues at coordinate 23,897 of VDFB02016981.1, read as the reverse complement.
GGGGGGTGGCTGTGGGGCAGCCTCACAACCCCCAGCAAAACCATAATTTTTTTTATATAAATTTTTCAATAAAAAAATATTTTTAATCTCCCCTATTCTGGTAATATCCATAACAAAATTTTAACAGGAAAAATATATATTTTTAAACAGAAACATTTCACATAATGTTTACAATTAAAAATATATAATATATCTGTGTATATTACCAATATATATATATTACATAATATAGCCAAATTGGACAAACTTTCAACAAATTAAACTACAATAGAACAATATACAAGCTTGGTTTCATAGATCAATTTCTGGGTATCCCCAAATTCAAATACAGAAATTTAAATGCTTTTCTTTTGTTTCATCATTCATTAACTATTGTTTAACTTGGAATTTTTTCAGCTGAAAGAGATTGTTTTTCCTCAAGAATTTTAAATGCTTTCAAGATTTTAAGAGGGTTTTCAAATTTTGTTTTCAAGCAGGTTTTCAAAAATTGAAAATGCAATTTTCAAAACAATGAAACAAGAAGGAACCTATGATGAGAAGCTGGAAAAAGAGCTTGAAGAAGAGTTTGAAGAAGATGGTTGAGCTTCCCTACAAGATTATTTTCCAAATCTTCTTCCAAATCCTCACCCAAAATCAAAAGTGCATCCACAAATCATGAAGAACTCCCTTTCTTTTTTCTCACAGCCAAATTTCAAGAATGTAAAGCCTCCCTAAATTTTTTTCCAAATTTGGTCAAAATACCCTAAAATATCTCATTCACCAAAGTTATTGCAAATTTGGAGATATTTTGTTTATTTGAAAATTTAAAACTAATTTTTTTTTCAATGTGACTTTATTATTTATTTTAAAATTTCTATTCCAAATGCATTTGAATGCTTTTAAATATTTTCATTTCCAAAAAGCATTCAACTTTTAAAAATTTTGTTTTTAAAACAACTTTAACACTTATAATTTTGAATTTAAAAGAATTTAACAATTACAATTCCCAAAATCAATAACTTGATTTATTTCAACATAATTAATTTAATTAATCAATAAAATAAATCTAACCCAATATTAGATCA
>VDFB02016981.1:0-22127 GCA_007258455.2 Sequoia sempervirens | reverse complement strand
TCCAGTGGTTTTTTATTCCATTCTTTGTTCTTCCTATAGGAAGTCTTTTGCAATCTCAACCCACTTATTCCCCACGTCAGTGTGAGCTCTCACAATCAATTTTTCCTCCTCTTCAGATGATACATCTCTTTTTGCAAAACCACAATACAACCCAAAATCAAAATTCACAAACCAAAGAAAAAAATGGTGGAGATCATAAGTTAATGAATCAATTATTGATTTGAATAGAACATTGCAAAAAAAATCACAAATTGAAGAGTCTAAGACTTAAATTGAGATGTAGGCTTGTTTTTTATAAATGCTTGCAAAGAGGTTGGATGATAAGATTGGTATTAAGCAGAGAAAACTGATTGCAAGGTTTTGTCAAAAATTGAGATTTGTGATTGTCATTGATCTTCCAAACTAAGATACTACCTTATAAATGTTGAAAAAGAGACTGCAAGATAGGAAAATAATTTGGAAAGCTCTAACAAATTTGAGTGCAAATATTAGATCAATCTGCAATGAAGAAACACATTCCTTCTGGGGTCACTATGAATATATTCTTACTCTAGGTTCCCCTAAACTGCTTTTTAAGGTTCTTTGATGTTTATATGCAATTCTATTTTTTTAGCTGAAAGTTTCAAATAGATCTAGTATAGAATTGGATTTTAGCATGAACCCATAATGAAGAGACGAATTTCTCAGGTTCCTCATAAACTCCTTTCAATATTCTTTGATGTTTGTATGTCGTTCTATTTTTGCAGCTAAAAGTTTGAAATAGGCTTAGAATAGAGCTAGTATAAAATTGGATTTTAGTTGGTAGAATTTTATTTCTTCTATTTATGAAAGGTTTTGCAATGTTCTAATCTAAAAAAATTATTAATCTAATATAAATTAGCATGAAAAGAGGAAAGTGGGAAATTGGCAATAACCTTAATATCAGGGCATAAATGGTTGTGCCATCTTTCTCTGCACTACTTTCACACATGACCTACCAGCATTTGTGCTACCTGAAACCATTTTTGTAGACAATAATCTTCAACCAAATTCACAAGCAACCTGCACCACCATCTCTCACTTTACTAAAAAAACAAAAAAAAAATGAAAAGTCCAAAACTTTGTATGTCAAAAATAAAATAAAAATCACAACAATACCTATCTTCCTCTACAGTCCACTAGCCCTTGATCGCATTATGCCTTTTTTTCCCTCTGTTGGAGTGCCTCATAGTCTATTTAGTATTCTAATTAATCCCACCTTGTTGATCATCTTGACTAACATAGTTTCGACTATATGAGATCTCTTGGTATGAAACACTTGGAAGAGTATTGATTGGGGAAGCATGCTTCTAGTTTTGTTCAAGCTGGTATTCCAAAATTTGAGACCTCATATCAGGGGATAACATCATAGAATTCTCATGGTGGTAAGTGTGTCCACCCACCAAAGCATTTCCCAAATTCCTAGCTTGTGTAGAAGCAAATTTAAGCATATGATCCAGTTGGCCCATTTCGTTACCATGTCTGTTCATTACCAAATAGTGGTAGGTTGCAAACTTATCAGCCAAAGATATTTTTCTTGGATTTAACACTCCTCTGGTGGGGCCTTTCAATGATACCCTTATGAGATTGAGTATTGAGCTTTCCTTCTGGTATCAATTGGTATGACACAAAAGAAAATACCCTTTCTTTAATTTCATTTTGTGCCTCGATAGGAATATCAATATCTATATCTACATCAAAACATCAAAGAATTTAACAATGACTAACTCTATAATTTTCTAAAAAGAACATACAAATGAAGTGCATAAGATTTGACGATGGAGGGTTGCTGGTCATTGTGACTTAAGGGCAAAAAATCTGATGATGGAGGACTGGTCATTGTGACTTTTTGGCTTCCACCATAGAAATTCTATTAATTAACATTAAAAATGTGATTAAAAATAGTATAAATGGAAAAATATTTCTAGGTTGATTTAGAGATTTTGTCTTATTCCTCATTTCTCCCCTTTCATTAATTCCTCTTAAACATTCTATTCCTCTCGATTATTATTATAAAAGGAGTGTTTAATATAATTTTGTTCAAAGTTCTATTAGTTTTTGTGGATTTTATTTTGTATTTTAGTTTTATAGCATAAAGGTTTGAGTTGTTAATGATCTGAATAAATGTAAAGTGATATTTAGCCAATAGGCTTATTGTGTTTATTTTGGTCAAAAAATTTGTCAGCTTTCCTAGTTTATAACCCTTCCGACGCTTGGCTCCCATTCAGAAAAAAGTTGGCAACTATTTTTATTTATTATTTATATTAAAAATGTTTGGTGCATCGATAAAGAATTCTAGTGAAATTAAACATTGGTTGGCATCTTTTCACATCAATAGAGAAGGCCAATGAAATTAAGCACTGGTTGGTATCAACATTAATTGTTGTATGGTTTCCATGTAGTGGCAATGGTTGTAATAACACTTGCCATTTAAAACCTCAGAAAACATAGTGAAAGTTTTTGCAATTTTTTATAAGACATTGTTGGGTGTCGTTATGTGGCTTTACCTACTATTAGAGCTATGAGTCAGGAGGGCAAGCTTCTCTAAAGGTGCAAGTTTGATCATCCATTGTCGAGCTTCTATGAAGGTGGTTGGAGGTTATTTTTTGTTTTTTGCATGGGGCAATGGTTGCAAAAGCAATACAAAAGTCTCAACTCTCATAATTTTTTCCCCATTTTTGTAGTTATTGGAGAAAGAAGAGAGCTAAGAGAAAGCAAACAGGAAGAGGTGCATATTGAAAAAACCCTTTGTAGAGCATTTCAAAAATAGTATATGTTATTTTCCATAGGGCATTGTTGATTGTTGTTCTGTGGTTATACCAATATTGTTTCATTTATGGTTTTCATGTAGTCATGATGGTTGCAAGACAATAGCTATATTGTTTCATTTATGGTTTCCATATATTGGTGATGGTTGGAAGGCAATAAAATAGTTTGTGATATTTTTGACAAGGCACTATTTGGAAATAAATTTGTCCACGTCCAGGGTTATTTTATTTATTTTTGCATGGGTTTGTTATTGTGAATTCTTTTGTTTTGTGGGTTTTTTGTCATTTGGGTCACTATTGAAACCACTATTGTTTCATTTATGGCTTCCATTTTGTGGTGATGGTTGCAACACAATAAAATACTTAATGTTATATCTAGTTTTTGTTATTTTCCATAAGGAATTGTTGATTGTTATTCTCTAGCTTTGGCTATATTGTTTCATTTTCGACAAGGCATTGTTGAAAAAAGAATTTGTTCGCATGCAGGGTTATTTTGTTTCTTTTGCATGGGTTTTTTATTATAAACTCTTGTTTTGTGGGTTTTTTCATCTAGGTCATTGTTGAAACCAATATTGTTTCATTTATGGTTTGTGTTTTGTGGCGATTTATTGTGAATTTTTTTGTCATCTACGACACTGTTGAAACCAATATTGTTTCATTTATGGTTTACATGTGGTGTTCATTGTTTCTATATTAAGTTTAATAAGAAACATTGGTTTCGCCAATGATCATAGTGGTGGAGAATGTATGTTCTTGCTCAAGGGTTTGGTGAGAGCCTATGAGGCTCCATGACCCAATATCGTAGGGTGGAGAGCAGGCCTTCTTTTGTTGTGTTTCATTTTTGGGGAAAAAATTATCAAATTTGAGACTTTTGTATTGCTTTTGCAACCATTTCCCCATTCAAAAAACACAAAATTACCTCCAACCACCTTCACAGAAGCTCAAAAATAGATGATCGAACTTGCACCTTCATAGAAGTTTGATGTCATGGAATCAACATTAATTATTGTATGGGGGTAAGTGCACAAAGTTGAGTCCACAAAATGTGGAATTTTTTTCCTTAGGAAAAAAAATGAAATCGACATTGCAAAAATGGGATCTCAATTTTTCTAAACGGGATCCTGATTTTTAAAAATCAAGATCCCCTTTAGCTTCAGGATCCTGAGCCTAAATGCAATATAGGATCTTGCTTTTTAAAAATTGGGATCTCATTTGCTAAAGGTTCCTAAATCGATGGACAGTGAATGGGATCCTGATTAGTACGAAATGGGATCCCAATTTATAAAAATCGGGATCCTGTTTTGTACAAATTGGGATCCCGTTTATAAGACGGGATCCCATTTTGTAAATATTAGGATCCCATTTATAAGATGGGAGCTTGTTTCCCTATCAATGGCCACACTATTTAATATTGGGAAACAAGATCCTAATTATAAAACGAGATCCCATTTATTAATAAACAGGATCTCATTTTGTAAGCAGGATCCCATTTCTAAAAAAATGAATTTGAATTTGCTTTGTGGTCAAGTTTTTGATTTGTATTTTGCTTAGGGAAAATCATTGGGAATCTGAGCCTAGGCCTTCATCCTCGTTTGACCTGCAAGTTGAAAGTCCTAATAATGTCAAAGAAAAATATTGAGTTTGGACATATGGCTAATGACTTTTTTTGCAAATTTTTTTGACGAATTAAAACCCATTTTGGATGAGACAATGCAGATTCCAAATATGTAATTTTTTTTTATAATTGGATTATTTTTTCTATTTTTCAATTAATTTTTGGTGAAACAAGTCCATAAACTTTAAATATCAAGGTTTTTTAATATTTTAATAACTTTTGATCAACATAGCATTTTGATAAACCGATTGCACGAGAACAAACTTTAGATAATTCTTTTCAATTTTTAAAAATAAAATAAAAAAAATATAAGTTAAGGTCATCTTATGCATGTCGTACATGATGATTTTTCAAAACGACAAATATGCCTAATAAAAAATTAACCAAAAAAAATTCAATAAAAAATTACAAAAAAAATATCGAGAACAAGCTTCAGTGAGTCACAAATCTTTTCACAGAAGGATTTAGAAAAATACAATAATTTAGGTCAAAATATGGATGTTGTGCACATGCATGGTATGGTATAAAAAAAAGTCTCTTAAATAATGATTTTTAGAAATGCCTATTGAAACTCAATTTGTACAATCTGGGTAGGGAAATAAATTACATATTTGGAAACTAGACTCCGAGTACTACATTTTATGACTAGTGACTTTTTTGAAGATTCCATCTCTAAGTGCTTCAAATTTTAAGGTCAAATGTGTCAATTGCTGAAAATCAAGCAAAACACTTCCACTTTTTTGCCAAAAAGTGGACTCAACTTCTTTCCAACACCCATGGTTTTCGTGTAGTGGTGATGGTTGTAATGACACTTGCCATTTAAAACCTAAAAAAAATAGCAAAAGTCTGCACAATTTTTGATAAGGCATCATTGGGTATCATTTTATGGCTTTACTTGCTATTAGAGCTATGAGCTAGGACGGTGAGCTTCTATGAAGGTGCAAGTTCGATTTCCCTATTGAACACATGTATCAGTATTTACAGTTCTTATATATACTTGTGGACATGGTTGTATGCATGTATACATCTACATATGCATATACATAAACATATATGCATGCAATTGAATTTTCTATGTGCATACAACATCTTGATACAAATGTTCATAGATAATGTTTATATGTATGTGTTTATATGCATTTTCCACCTGTATTATATTAAGTGTAATAAAAAAAATTGATATCACCATTGATTACGCTGGTGGACAATGTATGCTAGTCTCAGAATTATAATCAATGGTGAGACCAATGTTTCATCTCACACTTAATATACAACTTTTCATTCTAAGAAATCCTATTGAGGCCTAGACAAATAAACACCTTTGTTACAAACATAGGACCTGTTTAATTCCTTCCATCCATCACTAGTATACGTGGAACTACACATGAAATAGTATTGCTAAAGCAATAGATCAACAATCACCAATGCCCATGGAAAATAGTGCTAACTGCTATCAAGTAGGCCACACAAAACAAACTACCAATGCCTTATTGAGTAAAGAAACGTGAACTATTTTATTACTTTAAAATTACCACCATCAAGATAGAAACCATACAACAATTACTTGATTCCAATTGACATTTAATTTCACTAGCCTTCTATCAACATTTCAAACACTTTGAATATAAAAATAAAAAAAAAAATCCCCACCTTTTTTTCCCAATTAGGAGCCAAATGCCAAAAAGGGTTAAAACATGGGAAGGATGACAAAAATTATGGCCAAAGTGCATTGACAATAAGGAAAACTACAAACTTGAGGTTTCATAATTTTTTCATTTGATTTCTATGGTTTTAATCTTCTTATGTTGGCTAAGTGTATATATTGCTCCTACATGTGAGTTCATAAAGTTTCTAAGGTATATGTCTATCTTTTGATATCATTAAGGTATTGCATAACTTAGGAATGATAGGCCTTATATTAAGTGTAATAAGATACATTGGTTTCACCATTGATCACAGTGGTGGACAATGTATGTTCTTGTGCAGGGGTTTGGTGAGAGCCTATGAGGCTCCATGACCCAATATGGTAGGGTAGAGAGTAGGCCTTCTTTTGTTGTGTTTCATTTTATTTTCCCTATGTGTAGATATGCATGTTTGTGAAATTAGATGTAGACTTGACATTCATATGTATGAAAACCTATATATTAAGTGTAATAAAAAATATTGATATCACCATTGATTACATTGGCGGAGAATGTATGTTGGTCTATCACTATAAGCAAGGGTGAGACCATTTTTTCATCTCACACTTAATATACAACTTGTCATTCTAAAAAATCCTTATTGAGACAAGAATCACTCATCACCAGTATATGGAAACCACAAATGAAATAGTATTGTTAGAGCAACATGTCAACAATCACTAATGCCTTATGGAAAATAGTGCAAAATATTTCCGTAGACCACACAAAAACAACCAACAATTCCTTATTGAGAAGAACATGAAATATTTTATTACTTTGCAACATGTTAGTTATTGTTTTAGAACCAAACTTAATCTCAGTCCTAACCTATGAGCTTTCCACAACCCAATTATCAGCTAGGTTGAGGATTGGCCAACACTTAAGTAAAGTAATTAGTACTTCAGTTCTTCTCTGCGGGCTCTGTGAAACCCAGGGAGGGTAATCCCATGCATACTCATAATTTTTCATGTTTAGTCAAGAGTATTTCTTTTCACAAATGCACTATTCCATGAGAATCACCTCTATCAAAGGCTCAAAAAACATTAGATAAAAGTGTCACTTATTTTCAAGGAGTGTGCCTTCATACATTAGAGTTGGGACATTGTAATTTAAATTATTTTGAATCATTCTTCATCTTGAATCCTAGGCCCAATTCAATACTGGCTCAACCAACAATAAGATAAATAAATAAAATAATCATTACTTTATCTAAGGAAAAAAATGAGTTACAACTGGTAATCAATCGCTAATACAATTTTTATTGAACCTCAAAAATTAGTGGAACATTAGAGTGTCACTTTGTAACATCTAGCTCATTATGTTTGTAAAATATCAATTGCTTACTAAATTCTATATTCTTTTCTCACAAAATAATGAGCTCATTTTAGCGTTTAATCAATTCATTTAACTAAAGCATAAAAAAAATTCATACATTCTATGCAAATAACAAAAGACAAATGAAATTATCATTAACAATCTTCATTCATAACTTGGAAGAAAGAACATAGGAGAGCAATATTTTGAAACTAAAATTCTTCATTTTTGATATTTCTTAGTAAAATGATATTTTAAAAGATTCGTATACAGTATAAATTTCATCTTAAACTTGCTTCTGATATATCTACTAGAGTATCTATTTACATTATATTATGCTATTAGAGCATAGTATTTACTATGACCATCTCTAGACTCAAAATTTTGAACTCTCTCCTTTCAGCCATGAAATCCCCTTTATATGAACGAGGGAGAAACAAGAACTTAGCTAAATTACAATTTCACTTTCATTTGAGTTCATTTCAAAAACGTAATTCTAACTGACTCCTTGAAGAACTCCTAGGTGGTTTCATATGCAATTATTCGAGAACAGGGGAGGAAAAAAAGTTAAAAACATGTGTAGGATATTTGTGGTCATTGTCACAACATTTTTTGTTTGAAAACAAAAAGATTCCATTCATATCTTCTCTAAGACTTCCACATCAACATGAGAAAACAAAAGATAAACCATGAACATATGAAAAAAAATACCTCCTATGCAAAGGACATGGTGTCATCAAAAACTAAAATAGGAGGTGACCCTATTCAAAGTCATCGGCATCCAAAAATTCCCAACCGCTTCTTGTCCTTGATGCAATTAGAGGGATTAATAGTACATCATCATCAAAGCTCCCATATGGCACCAGGGAATGAAGCTATTGGCCATAGTGTGAATCTGTATCAACTTCAGTATCCAAAGGAGAGTCTAAAAGCATGATAGGAGAGTTGTGCTTACCCAGGCCAGCCTTGTGGCTCTTCTCCTTCTTCCTGGCCTTCTTCACTGGTAGTACCAGTTCCTTTCCTTTGCACTCAACCACTTCACTTAGAAGGGTCCTATTCCTCAAGTGGTAAGTACTCTGCACAATTTACTTCTTCTAATGGCTCCTATCCCTCCTTTTACCCTTTGAAATCTTAGGAGAAGTCATGGTTTCTTGCTCAACTATGTCTTCACAACACTCAAACACACCTAGCTGGATAGACCTCCTAATAGGTGGAATTGTTGCACCAGCCTTTCCCATTTTCTTTAAAATAATTTACTCAAGATGCAAACACTAAAACTCTACTTAGGAAAACTTACATCTGTTTCAATCTCCTTTACTACACATGCCTTACTTCTACTATAGTCTAAAAATATAGTGTGAATAAATAGTGATCAACCTGCATTTAAATAGAAAATTTGAGGATGCAAAATTAATGATTCAAAATTCCTTATGTGAGAAAATTGGTAACTTATCAATTTGGCTATGAATCTCGACCATTCATCTTAGAGCAATTAAAACTTCATCTAAGGTGGCCATAAGCATTGTTTTTCGACCATTATCAACTTGCTCCTTGAAAACAATGAAGCTATCTCAAATATTGCCATGTTCCCCTCTAACCTTGATCAGTCATAGCTGATCTGACAATTAGCATGTATCACCAGCCTAATTCATGCTTTTGATTAATATCAATGAAGTACATAGGACCAATTTCTTAGAGAGAAAATTTCTTTGTATGCTTCATCATTGATCCTCCCCAAAATTTAGGGTGTAATTTAGTGATGAATTTATTCATGCGATGATTTTTAGTCCATCAGATCATCTCACTTTAGAACTTTATCAACAGTTTTCCAGTTCTCTTGTTGCTTTCCTTTCTGATTTATGCATAATCCTAAGGATCATGCCACATTTCCTTTTTCATTTATGGTCATCACTTTTCCCTAATATACTTCATCTTCACCTAGGTCCATCAGTGATGTAAACATCCCAATGATGATCTCTAGCCCCTGGTTCAACGGCCTGAACTTTTATCATATTCATCCCTCTATTGTGCATCACTAATTCAAACCTTGCACTTAGGATTCTATGTACGACAAGAAATTTTTTGATAACACCATATTTGGAAATGTACAACCTGCATAAAATAAATGGCACAAAAGACATCGCTCATAGGATCATAACATATTAGCAAAAGAAAAAACCCTTTAGAGGACATCCATCGCTTATCACTAATTTAGAATGTAAGTTCTAACATAAATCCATGATTAGCAATGAAGTTATTACTATTGATGCCAAAAATTGGCAAGGTAAAAACCCTTTGTGGGAAATTTAGTTTATGGGGGACTTATTGCGCTAAACTGAGTGACCTCCAAATTTTTAAAGAAGTTGACTTCTTTTGTGAATGGGGTTTTGGAATGGAAAATAGAAGCAAATATAAAATAAATAATCTAACTAAGTCGATATGCCATAATTTATATGAAAGGCATGATAAATCTATCTTTTGGATACAATCTAAGGGTCTGCTTAGCAATTTACCATGTCCTAAAATAAAAAAAATTAAGGATTGCAATATGAATAGCTCATTCAATGACATAAAATAATAATCACACCCATTTACTGAAAAGTAGAGCCGAAAGACATGATCTAAACCAACAAACTTGTATTCAAATTATAGAAGTACAACAAATAAACCATTCAAACAATAATGGCATAGCATAAAGTTTCTCAATAGCATACGAAACAGAGAGGTCGAACAATGGCATAGTCTGTGAGTTCTTGCAATAATATAAACAATACAAAGGCCTAGTCTCTCCAAAAATCCTATGATTCTAAAACTAGTGAAATAGCATATGGTAACTTAAAATATTGGAACCCTTGGAATTGAACCGTAGCACTGGGAACTCCTCTCCTGAAGAAAAGAGCAGTATTTATAGCAATCCCTCCACCACTTGGCAAGTAGCAACCGAAAAGATTCAAAATCTAAGCAATGATATCGAGGCAATGATCACCCTCAATTGTTGTAATAGAAAAGATTCGAGACACAACATTTGGTCTCCCTCCATTCAGGTGCATCCCCTGTGAATGATGGTAGTGGTCCAACAAACTCTTGTGTAGACAAGTGTCACTCCTTTAGGATAGGCGGTTAGAAAATGTGGCAACTTCCTGCAGCTCATAGTCCACTTCATCCTCTGTGTTGAAGAAGTCTGTGCTGAAGAGACGTGTGGCAGCACTTCACTGCTTGTGGTCGATATTTCCTTCCTTTGTTGAAAACTTGCGTAGATAGGACACATAGCAAAAAAATTTATTGCAAACCTTGCTTATAGGGTGCACCAAATCCTTATGTGAATGGGAGCTACACGGCATGCGAGCGGGGGCCGATAAAAGAGCAAGGAGGAAGTTCCTTCAAAGATCGATGAGCGGATATGTGGCAGAATTCACGACAACAACCAAAAAGGGGCCAATGAATTTTTTGAAGGCATGGGCTGTTATTTAGCCAAAAAATAAACTGAAAGGGAGCATGGTGAATTTTGAATTCACATCTTTTGGAAACTATCAAGGGCATTTTGCTTTGAGAAACATGGAACCCAAAATTTTCTCTGGTTCACAGACTAGAGTGCCATCAATCAACGACAGAGTTAGAGCTTGGAAAGGGCTTCCTACAGAGGCGGCTAGTCATACTCACATAGCCTCACTATATTTCACAAATTCTTTTGCGCTTCACCCAAGTTGAGCATTTCTTTATAAGGCAATGTCTCAAGTAAGCTGACCCCTGCCTTGTAATGGAAAAGTAGTTGCGCAAGAGGATGAATAACACCCTCAATGTCTATTGTGGTGGGAGGATGGTTAAAACTATGGAAAGCATTTGGGTCTCGCTTCTTTTCCTCAATTCTTTTTGCAATCTGCTCAACAGTGGTAATTGATCCATCTTCAAGAAATGACGATGGTAGACCCATCTCGCTCAGATAGGAGAAATTCTCTCGCATGTTGTCCATTATCTTGTTTAAAGTAGCTACTGTCGCTTTAGTTCACTGGAAGGTTGAGTGGCAATGGATAAATTTGTTTGTCATCTAAGCAGCAACATCCCAGTCTTTGATCCCTGCCTTGGCCAGATCCTCATTAGAGACTGCATATAGCTTGGTCAACAAGCTCTTTGCTTTTGGAACCTTTTCCTAAGATGAACCACGGGAATTGCTCAATTGTACCATGAACCTCCTAACTCAATTTTGTTTCCTTTGAGATGAACCAGATCATTGGCTATAGTGTCAGGTAGAAGTTTTTAACCTTTTCCAAATAAGAAATATATATCTATCGAGCAAATGGGATGAGGTCCAGTTGTGCAGAGGAGGCTTGGAGAGAGCTCTTTAGAGAGATCTCTACATCCTTTGAGTTAAGGGCCTCTGTTAATTCTACAGTTTTCCTTTTCATGGATGCTAGTTGCTCCCTGGAGCTACTCATTTCTTTACAACAGTTCTCCTCGGCTCATGTGCGGTTCGCCAATTCTTTGTCAAAAGAGGACTTTGTCTCTTGAAGCTCATTTTCGAACTGGGTCTTTTTTCCCTCAAATTCCTTATGATTCTTTTCTAATTCCTACTCATATAGAGTGCTTTGAGTTGCTAACTCTTTCATCTTTTTTTGTAGATTCTGCTCAGTTAAGGTCAATTGGCTCTAATATTTATGGTTCCTTTGTCGTAGTTCATTGAGTGCAATGCGAGGTCAATGGACTGGGACTTATTCAATTTCTCCTAGAGTTTTCTCTGCTTTGACTCCTCTATTTGTACTTTCTCAAACAAGCACGCAACTTCATCTTCTAGTGATTTCTCCTTTGTTTCCAAAAAAATGACTCTTTCCTTCACAAGCTTTAGTTGCTCCTCCTTTTCTTCAGTTGACAGCCAAATTTCAAAAATTCAATTGTTACCACCCACTACGTTTCCTCCATGAGTTCCACCTTATCCTGCAATCGGGTTGTGGTTAGATCAAGCCCCATGGCATACATTTTGTAATCGTCTAGTAGAATTTTTCCTTGTGGTTTGGTAACATTTGGGTACATGGTGGCAAAGTTCAACATTTATTGTTCTTCATTGTAAACTATATATATCTTAGGCTCCACATCCCTTTTATCATCCTTTGCTTTTTTCTCTTGGATCTTGAGGGATTGTATTTGTTTTGTGGTTTCTCCCTAGGATATGAATTTGGCTGGTGACTGAACTAGTCCACCAATGATAGGTGTGTTGAGAGGTAGGGAAAAAGGAAATACTTGTGTAGCAGATCCTTGCATTTTCTTTGGTGGGAGATTGAAAATTTTTGGGGAGAAAAAGGGAACCTACCATAGTTCAGTTTCTAAACTGGTGGAAGCATTCATTAGTTGCGGAGATGGGGTGGTCATAATTGAGTCCATTTTTTGGGAACACTAGATTGGACTTGAGGTAGTAGAGGCAATAGAGGTGTTAATGGAAATCGAGCTTTTAGAAAGAGAGGTGAGGAGAGATTGAGCAGTGGCGGTTAACGTTAAGGTTCGCAGAGGCATTAAGATAGATGGCCTAATTTGGGTGAATTGGGAGAAACCTCTTGCAAACATTGTGGTAGGGGTAGATAAAGTAGGGTCGACACTTGTAGTAATAGGCATTGCGGGAATGGAAGAGGACACCAAAGATTGAGAAGTAAGAAAAGTAGAAGAGAAAATTACCTATTGACTAGATGTTGGCAGTGTTTTGCTTGTCGCCAGTTTTTTACTTACTTCGGGTTCTTGACTTGCTGCGAGCACCTGGCTTGCAACAACTCCTTGTGATTCTTCTCATGGAATAGCTTTAGTGTGTTTCTACTTAGCGGGTAGGGAGTCTTCTATCTCCACAGTCTCTATAGTTTTTAGCTATTGTTGCTAGGGAATTCTTGTTGTTTTTGAGGCCTAGGCGAATGTCTGTGATGCTCATGATATATTCAGTAACACATTTGAAGTGACATAGGTGGATTGCCTTGTAGACTTCCTTTTTTGTTGGGTGGAGGATGATGTCTTAGCTTCCTCCTCTACTTTCTCTTCTCCTTTAGCAAGGTTGTCACCTCCACTATTACTTGAGTCAGAAGCAGGGTTTTCCTCATCCCACGGCTGTTCAAACTCTGTCTTCCTTTACAACTTCATAAGGTATATCAGGTTGTTTTGTTTCTTGGAAATATATCCAGAAGAATTTGATATTTTCATTAGTCCATTCCTCTTCATTCCTTAGCTAATTGTATAGAGTCTTCCCTATTTTATAGTTCTCATCATAATTTTCCACTAGGAAATAGAACCTATGCCATGGTGACTTGTCTTTCATGGGGATATGAACCAAGTCAACCAAAAATTCATCTTTATCTTCTAGCGGGCTATGCCTCCACTCCCAATAAGGCCGAGGGATGTGGGTTACCTTGAGGTGATCATATAGTAAATCATTGAAAAGGTTGTAATCCCACTTGTCACAGATCATTACCAACCGTAAATGAGCTAGTTTATCTTCCAATAGCAGGTGTATCTGCTTCTTTTTCAGGGCCACTATTTTGAAAGTTAGTAGACAAGTGAATAATCCCTTCCTCTTGACCTTTTTTCTGCTACAAAAGGTAATATTGATAATGCACACCTACCAGAACAATTCCAAAGCCAACATTCGATTAGTCACACATGTCAGAAGGTCGAAGGGTTCTCCAGTGAAGCCTCACATTTGGATGAATGTAAAATATGTGCCAAAGAACCAATCACATTTTGGAGTGAAATTCTGCATAAACTCCATCTAAGTCAAGGTGAGTTGATTGGCATATTCCTCCCCTAGTAAATCTTGCAAAATTAGAGTCAAGAAATGATCCAAAAATGTGTAGTAATCAAAAGTAGAAGAGAGGAGAGGGGTCCATATAGAAATTGGAATTTTCCTACCCTTCTCATCAAAGATAGATAATTTTAACCACTCATTAAGAAATTATGGTTTTGATATAAAAACATATAAGCAAGATAGGAGACAAATCTGAACTTTTGTTCAACTAGGTATTTTTTAATTTGTTCTATCATCTTGTCTAAGAGGAATTCTCCAAAATCATACTAGAAGTATGATTTCTAGTAGTGGAATTGGAAAGTTGATCCCAATTGAAAAGGATGCACCTCTTGATCAATGTCTAAACCGAAAATAAATGTCATCATTGAAAAGGCATCATGCATGTCTTCCTTGAAAGCACCATGCAGCATAGGAATTTTTGGTGGCTTCTCATGTTCTACTTCAATCCTTCTAGTTTCATTGTTGTAAAACTCTTGAGCTTTATCCCTATCACTCCATATTTTATCTCCCTTCTTAGGAGTGAATGATTCCATTTCCATCCCTCTTTGTACAAGGTTTGGAATGCATAGCATGTTCCAAATGGCAACTGGACTGATGTTAACTGAAAGAGTTTGGCCCTCAATAGTGTTAATACTTGGATTGAAATGCCTAATGGCTGCATCTACCAACTCTAGGCAGTGGTGCACAGATGGGATCATATATTGAGGAAACCCACTGAACCATATTTTTTCTATAGCCAACATTATCCACTTGGAAACCTTTATGCATGTACAGGAAGATTCCCTCAATCCTTTGGGGTTTTTTGCAACAAAGGGATTATGAATATTATCTCAATCTTCATGAACTAAGCTTTGGTCTCTGTAGATTTTGAGCTTTTCCAACTGCCTTGTGTTTTCCCATACTAGCTTTTCAGGGATGCCCGGTGTAGCATAAGAAATATACTCGAAGACATTAATGGTTGATGCTCTTCATAGAGCTTTAGCTAACCTCTACGTAGCCACTGGCCTAACTCCCTAACTTGAACTTTTTTCCATTGCTAATCTGTGAGAAGGTTTCTTCCTAGCTTGAATTCTTCTACAATTTCACCTCGACTTTGGTAGTGCTCTAGAACTTTTTACTTTCTGCTTTGAGTAGCATTCTTAAAAGAAAACTTTTAAGTACTTTAAAACTTTCTTCATGCAATATTTAGTGATATTTTCTCAAGATGGTAGATGAGAACCACCTTTTTTGCATTTAATGTGGCATGTACTGCTAACCCTTTAGCTTGTGCGAGATGAATTACTTGCCATTTTGATTTGACAAGAATTCATAAATATAATCAACAATCACATGTACAACATGATTTTCATGGAACTTGATCCAACGCCTTGTAAGAAGCTTAAGCCTTTGTATGCGTTGGAAATTAATATCTTAAGAGGAATGATTAGGTTGAAGATACGATCAACATTTGAAAAGATATGAGTTTTTCCTTGGGAAACACAAAAATATCTGGAAGATGACAACTTAATCCTTGGTTGTGCATAACACCGCCAATTGTTGCCACCAACTTAGGCTAATTAATTGGGCCTTATTCATTTTGCACACATCAATCCATACTCAACAAACACAAATGGGTTGGAAATTCAAACAATGTTGGGAACTGCTTTCAAGTTGGTACTTGATTAACATCATGTTTATGGCAAGCAGCTTACCATGCCTTTCCTTTATTTTTCTATAAATAGGCATCTAAGCAATAGCAAAATCACACTTAGCGATTTGAGTAGAATTGGCATTAGGCACTACTGAATTTGACTCCATTTTCTGACAAACATTCGTTGGTCTTGCGAAAAACCTTTTTCAAACAACTGACAAACTCATGAAATAATTTTCGTCACCAATTTTTTGTTGAAATTTAGAAAAAGAATTAAATGTCGAAATAGAGGCCCAAATTTGTTGGTCGTCGACATCATAAAATGGATCTATTGTTCATTGGAATATCAATGACAACTCTATGTATCCACAGATGAATTATAACCAAAACACAATTGCAATGGCTCTTCCAAAGCGTTGAAACAACACCAAAATTTCATTTCCATTTCAATGAAATGGGCAAGTAGTTACGATGAAGCTTTCATTGCATCTATAGCAACTTCGTTGGACCTTTTCAGTGATTCATTAGTTTCCTTTGTTGAAATTATGATGAAACAATGCAAATTTTTTTTAAAAAAATATTCATTGAAATGTACCATTGTAGAGACTCTTTGGCGATGACCACCAAAGCTAACCCATCGGTGAGAGATCAATCATCGGCATAGGATAGAAATCTCATTCTGATAGTCCATGTCTTGTCGATGACTTTTGTTTGAAAGACAAATCCAATGTCACACCGATCTATCTCTTCAAGAGTTTTAAATAGACCTACACCATGCCATCATAGAGACTCTTGGCGATGACCACCATAGCCAACCCATCAATGAGAGATCAATCATCGGTACATAATAGAAAAATCACTCTGATAGTCCATGTCTTGTCAATGACTTCCGTCGGAAAGGAAGATCCAATGTCACCGCAATCTAACCTATGTAGGAGTTTTAAATAGACCTACACCATGTCATCATGTAGAATTTTGGCAATGACCACTAAAGCCAACCCATCGATGAGAGATCAATCATTAGAACATGATAGAAAAATCACTTTGATAGTCCATGTCTTGTCGATGAGTTCCGTCGGCAAGACAGATCCAATGTCACACTAATCTAACCTCTTCGGGATTTTTAAATAGACCTACACCATGTCATCGCGAAGACTCTTGGTGATGAACACCATAGCCAACCCATCGGTGAGAGATCAATCATCAACACAAGATAGAAAACTCACTCCAATAGTCCATGTCTTGCCAATGACTTTCATTGGTGAGACATATCCAATGTCACACTAATCTGACCTCTTCAGAATTTTTGAACACTATTGGTTATCAATAAGACATTCTGAGGGTCTCGTCGATTAAAAAAGTGTCTAAGAGTAAGTAAATATATGGAACCTATTAATTTTCAAATTTTGGGGTTCTTTAAATCATAGAATAGATACCATCTTCTTGTGTAATGTACGTATATTCAAATTTGAATCCGAGACCAATTTTCATTGCACGTTCAATTTTACTTGCATAGAGTATTCTATAAGCAATATATTGATAATGCCAAATGATTTATGGTGTTGTAAAACTCTACCTATCATCACAGTTCTGCTATTTCCCCCTAGGGAATCCTACAAAGAAAATTTTACAATACCAAGTCAAATAATATGAAAAATACTTACTTCCATACAACTTAAATGATTATTGTTACAATGGCAATTGTTTAATCACAACAAAAATTCCATGACAGGTTATCCATGCTTCATAAGAGATGACTGGTCATACATATAGACTGCAAGATGCATAGAAAAATCATCACACTTGAGAACAACCAAGGGCTAACAAGGGAAGGAGTTAAGAAACGTCTGGATTGAAGAGAAAATATGTAGGGAAAATACTGAGTAGTGTCAAGAGAATAGAGCTTTTGTTCAATGGACCTTAGTTTTATCATTATACTTCCCATCTAATGCCATATTTTAATCTAGGGTTCAAATATCTTAGATCTAAAGAAGCACCTTCAATTAACCATTTAAAGTACTATAAAATAAGGTAAGACTTTTACTTGAGAAAGAGTGGGTAGACTTGTAGGATTAAAGTTCTTGCAATCATCAAGATTTATTGACACACAGACACAACCTACAACATATGAAGTAATGGATGACTACAAGTTAGTGAAATGGTTCTTAATATGTGATTGGTTTGCAAATTGATTGGTAGAAAATAAGGTTACAAATAGATCTACATAAAAAATTATGAGGAAAAACAACTGTAATCATTAAAATAGATGAAATGTGCAAAGGAAAGAGCCAAGCTACATCTCTAGAGCCTAAAAAAACACATGCAAGAAACATAAAAAAGAAAAAACCAATTTTTGGATGAATACAAAATGGTGCCTTTAGTAAGGGATTCATATGCTTTCACACCTGATAGGACATTAAGAAGATTTTAGTCTTCCTTTGTGAAATTAACTACTTATAGAAAAAACTCAGAAACCAATATTATATACCTCCATGTCTAGCCAAGGGTAGGTATAAGAGAAAACAATTTCCTCAATGCAATGCCGAAAAATATCAATGCTCCCTTATTGCTACACATGCATATACAAGCATTATTCGAGCTCTAAAATATTCAAATATTAAGGATTTAATTAGCTATCAGATGGAAAGTTGTTGTTTAGACATAATCCATCATCTTTTACATATCTTTATTCACTCCTAGAGCTTTAGATAAATTTGTGTAAATGAGATAGAAATGTGAATCTTTTATGACAAAGAAAATTCTTAAAAGGAGGGGGTATAGAGCAAAGGGTAAGGGGAAAGAGAATGCTTGAATTTATAGAAAAGTATAACATTTTGATCATTATAACAATGAAACGAATCTTAAGTTTGAAGAATTAATATCATTTAGAACATTTATGATCAAGAATGAATGTAAGTAGATAAATTTTTGCATACCTATAGATGGTAAGAAATTTCATGGCTAATTGGAAGCCTCCAATCAACAACAAGATCCAAATATATGTGTATCTATCTCAATCGAGCATCTAAACCCTTCAGAGTTGTCAATTTTTCCACTAACCTGTTATGCACAAAAGTCAAATTTTAGAGTTATGTCACCACTAAAAATAGAAGAAATGGAGCTTTGAAACCAAATCCACACATAACACAATGTGGTATTCATACAAAGCCATAAAAAAAACTAAACTTAGAACATTGGAATGGAAACAACTTCATATTATGATGTAGAGCATGTATTCAATGTATAAAGAATCATTTTTCTGCCACCATAGTGAAAAGTTAGGACTTTCTTTCATCTTTGCATATTGGTTTGATGCTTCAAACAATGCATTTATTATATTGAAAAGTGCATTACCTTATTGAGCTTCACTTTGTTTCAAGAATAGTTTAATATTCTCTACTTAACAGGGCCAACCACGTGACAGTGGAAGCTCATTTGGCCCCTCCCCCCTCACATCACTCTCAATTCCCCATACCCGATCATATAACATTCATCATTCATTCATCCATTAATAAAATATAATATTCACTCATTCATCCATTAATAACATATAACATCCATTCATTAATATATTCACATTCATTCATTAACATATAACATTCATTCTTTTAGTTTTTACATATTATCAAAAATATGGAACTGTCATGATATGATTACAATCACTTTTTTCTTTTCTTTTTTAAAGCTAAAAAAATCAGAAGTGGAGTATCAGTTTCTAAATCATCTATCCCTTCTTTAGTTGTTCTACCCTTTGCTTGTGATCTTAATGTATTCCTAGTCATGTGCTCACAATGTGGACACTGCTACAAGGGAGGGTTTGCTGCAATAACAAAGAAATGTTAAATTGATATGTTTTATTATTATTGTTACAAGTATTTCATTAATTAAAAGAGCATTAGAGTGGTTATCTTTACCTGATGGGTCCACATCATGTTCCTGAACTTCTCTTATAGACTCATGCTCAACAAGTTGAATGCCCTTTAAATCCTAATTTGTAGTTGAAACATGAAAGGTTACATTAATTAATACAACAATTGAAATTAAATATGTTTAAAAGAACATTAGAGTGGTCATCTTTACCTGATGGGGCCACATCATGTTCCTGATCTTCTCTAGCTTGATCATGCTCAACACATTGATCACACTCTATATGCTCTAAAGTTGAAACACGAAAATTTACATTAATTAATACACCAATTGCAATTAAATATATTTAAAAGAACATTAGAGTGGTCCTCTTTACTTGATGGGGCCACATCATGTTCCTGATCTTCTCTAGCCTAATCATGCTCAACATGTTGATCATGCTCTACATGCTCTAAAGTTGAAGTTCACGAAAGGTTACATTAATTAATACATCAATTTCAATTAAAGATGTTTAATCATATTAATCCATACTATGTTTTGTATAGCACATGAATACATCCAGTACCAGGATGCACACCATAACCTTTATCTGCAGGTTGTGTTCCACCCTCACTAAGTTGCATTCCAATGTCATGTGTAGTATTATCATTGTTTGTATGTTTAAAACAAATAGGCATGTAATTAATTTATGGTGGAAATTAATATTGAATAGATTGCACAATTATTCAATTTTAAATAAACTTTATTGATTTTCTTTACCTGCGTGTTCAATGCATTGGAAGATTGTGTTTTCGAAGTCAAGACTCTTAGGCATTCAACCATGACTCCATAGCCATGCTGGAAGGAAATCTTCAAGTACTCTTCTGTGGGAACTCTATTGAATTCAGAGCCCTACATTTTTTCATAAGATCATGAATTTTGCTTCTATGGTGTGATAAAACCAATTTTTTTTGCAATTTATTATTTGGATGCAATATTTCATTTATTGATACTTACAATTCATGCAGCTAATTTCATATAACCACTAGAGCCAAGTTTGTGTTGCCCGTATTTTTCTAGTCTTTCCTTTGTTGCCTTTGATGTGTTGGGAAGCCTATGAAAAGTTTGAAATACATTAGATTATGTAAAAAGATAGATTAATCAGTATATAATTACATTGTTGATAGTATCACATACCTTCCTTGGCCCAGTGGTGTCTTTCCTTTTTTATTTTCAGCCTTCTCCTTTCCATCTGACACCGGGTCCTTCCACTCCCTCTCTTGAATCATGGGGGGATGCTCATACTTTTTATTCTTCTCTCAATGTGACCTATATTGGTCCCTCACATACTTTAGATAGTTACTAGCTTTCTTAAGGACCTTGGTTCGGTTGAATGTTTTATCACCAAACAACACAACTAAACAGTTAATGAGCTCATCTTTTAAATCTTGATTTTGGGCATTCCACTATGTACATATGGTGGGCCCAAAGAGCTTCAATGTAATATCACTTAGATGTTTATAAAAAACATCATCTCCTACAAAATGATCATGGGATCAATAGTCTAAAAAGAGTGATCAATAAGTAAATTTCAATTGGATTATATATAATAATAATTAAAACATTTTAAAGTACCTAAGACCTCTATCTTTATGGGAACAAAATCCTCGGTCACCACAAATGTGACCGACAATGTTCCCATACTAGTAATATGAGAAGATCCAGGAAATGTTGCTAAAGCATCACTAGTATTAGTGGCCTCTACATCCCTAGGTACATGTCCTGGCACATGTTCTAGTATGTATTCACTGCTGGAGGGTGTAGTAACAGATGCCTACATGGTATGTGTTGCCAACATTTTAGACGACAATATAGGCACATATGATGTTAGATGATGTGATGTATGTATAGGAAGATAAGGATGAACACTTGTACTAACCCCTACTCCTCTTGCAACACTTGCAGTACCTTGATCATGGCTAGGGGCATCATGAGGATGCAAAAAATCTTGTAAAAAAACACATATTTTAGTTCATGACATAAAAGAGTAAAAAATATAAAACCATGAATGAATTTATGTTATAATTAAAGACCTCATGACAGCTTACTTTCAAGTTTTGTTCTCTCTCAGTTAATATTTTAACCCTCTCTTATCTCATCTGTTTGAAGCACTATGAATAACAACTTAAGGATTTCTTCATTGCATTTTTTGTAGGTCTTCCTTATCATATCAAGAGGGTTTGTTGAATAAGTGATGCCATCATCACATAATATTGATTGCACCTCCCTATGGATGCTCTCATCTATGGGTATGTGCAGGATCATCATGAAAAAATAGGACCTTAAGTGGCAAAAAATTCAGAAAAATTAGAGTTAGGCAACTTGATGTAAAAGTTTGAATAAGTTATCTATATTATTTCAAAAATATGTAAAAATAGAATCTCTAGAAAATTGAACGTAGTTTCTAATTTACTAGGTTTTT
>VDFB02016979.1:0-10553 GCA_007258455.2 Sequoia sempervirens | reverse complement strand
TATTTTCTTTCTTTGACTTTTCTTGTCTTCTTCAAAAATTGTGCTTTCTTCCTTTCCGTCTCTTATGTGCTCTTTTGTGTATTTGTTACTATTTTTCGATCTTGAAGTGTGCAATTGAAGTTTTTCTCCCTTCTTTTGAGCATATTTTATTATTCTTTATGAGTTCTCTTAGTTTTTTTATTGTGCCTTTATTAGTGATTTCAGTTTTGATCTTGATTTTGGTTCTTGCATCTTTATCTTTTATTATTTTTATATTTTGGTTTTCAATCATTGACTCCTCTATTTTCCTTCTTTATTCTCCTATTTTCTCCCTTCTTTTATTTTTTTATCTTTGCTTCTAATTTCCCTTCGTGCTCTTGATTTTAATATTTTTCAAATATAATATTCTTTCTTATTTTGCGTTAGTGTTTAAATAGATATTATTAACAATATTAATTATAACATTAATGTTCAATATTATAATTTATTATTACTTATCAATTTATATATTCTTTTTGTTCATTTCATTTTTAATTTTCCTCTCGTATTTCTCTTTTCGATTTTAATATATTTCAAATATAATATTCTTTCTTATTTGGCGTTAGTGTTTAAATAGATATTATTAACAATATTAAATATAACATTAATGTTCAATATTATAATTTATTATTGCTTATCAATTTATATATTCTTTTTGTTCATTTCATATTTATTTTTCCTCTCGTTTTTTTCTCTTTTTGATTTTTCGTTAGGTTGTCGTCCTCTCTCATTAGTTTTTAGCCATTCAATTCTTTTAGGTTTTACCTTTTGATAATCTTTCTTACATGTTTCTCTCTTATTCTCTTCCTCTCTAATTTTTCAATTTATTTCCTTGCCTTCTCATCGTTGTTGCAGTTGTGGCACCCTTTTTTATTGTGTATTTTTCCTTTGTCTTCTCGCCTTTTTATTTAATTGCATTTTGTTACCTCTTTAGTTTTATTATGGTCTTTTTGCACCACATATTTTTGGTGTTGTAGTCACTTTTAATTATTAATTGGGGTTGGAATTTTTAATAGCTTCATTATATTAGTAATCTATATTTATATTTTAAAAATTTCAACATTATAATTTAATATCGCATATTAATTTAGTTTTTTCTTTTTGTTTATCTTTTATTTATTTTCTCTCTCTCATTTCTCTTGTTGATTTTTCTTTATGTTGTAGTCCTCTCTCATTAGTTTTGTGCCTTTCAATTCTTTTATGTTTGGTCTTTTTTAATAAAAAAATTTCATTCTTATATTTTTTCTCTCTTATTCTCTTCCTCTCTAATTTTTTCAATTTTTTCAATTTATTTTCTTACCTTATCTCTCTTGTCTTGGTCTTTGTACCCATCTCTCTCCTCAACTTCTCACCTCTCTTCCTTTTAAGCAAATTAGGTCTGCATCTAACCATTTCTCATCTCCTTTGCTCTCTATCATCCTAATGATGGATCACTGAGTGTGATCCGAAACGTTGATGAAAAAAACTCAAACACAATCAAAAATCCAGAAATTACAAAATCTTGACATTGTGGATTGTGGAAATCTCATACGATAAGATTGTCAAAGTTGCAAAGTTACAAAGTTGCCATTCAAAAGTGTAAAATCAAGTAATCAAAGCTACAAAAATTGCATCGAGACTTTCAAAAGTTGATAATAGGGGATTTGAGGTGTAGACATCAGAACAAGACCACGATCCTGCTTTCAAAAACCTAATAAAGGGACATTCACCACTAAAGGTATTCATGAGCCCTATGTAGCTTTTTAACTAGGTACATAACTTTTATGCCTCAAAAAAACTTCCCTATAGTTTCCTATATGATTAGGTAGAATTTTTTTATTGTTGTTGCATCTTTTTCCCTCATATTTGAATTTTTCAAGAGGAGTATGTCGCAGGGACCATCATGGAAAAACAAGCCCTTAAGTAGCAAAAAATTGAGGAAAAATTAGAGTTAGGAAACGACGCAAAAAATTTAGATAAATTATCTATATTATTTCAAAAATAATAGCAAGAGCAGTCACGAAGAAAAATTAAATGTAGTTTCTAAACTACTAGGTTTATTTAGAAAAATAAATTATTTGGTGAAAATTTGAAATTTCAATGTCGTAGTATAGGGGTACAGGAAAAATAAAGAAGTAGGTGTCATCGTACCTAACCCACAAAGAAAATGATAATATTTTTTATAAGATTTTTAGATATAAATGAAGGACTCGTAATCACGATGTAATGCATATTTTTTTTTGTAAATTTTTTTCAAGTAAATAATTAATTATGAATTTTTTATTACAACTTTTAAAAATATAAAACCACTAAAACTTAGTCAAAACTTCATGAAATTCAATTTATTTTTAATCTTATAGTATGTGGGCATAGAATGTGATGCATGTTTAGATTCAAAACATGTGATCTTGTTGAAAGCTATATATGTTTTGAATCATTCTATCGAATTAGGACTTTAGTCATAATTCAAATAGAAAATGAATAATAATTATTTATTAAATTCAAAGTAAAACATAATTTATATTGGTGGAAAGCTAAGAATATCCTTTAAAAAACCTTTTCGTTTCATCAATTTTGGGTCAAAAAGAAGTTGTTAGCCACATACCCTACACATACCCATCATATCGCCACTTTTTGGCCCATCATGATCTCGCAAATACCCAAGAGGAAAAAGATCTAGTGGTTTTTCATCTTGTTCATTCTGCATGGTAAACCCTACTTTTTTCCATTAATCATTTTGGTGAACCCAACATACTGAACATTGCAATTTTTTTATTTTTGGAGTCTCTCATTGCATCTTAAGTTAGATATTTCATTCATTTGTATTTAGATTTACATTGAATTAATGTCTCATTTAGGGTTACTTATTTTGCATTGAAATATTGCATATCATATAGGTTTTATATTTGTATTGTTTCGCATCTCTCTAAATCTAAAAATTACAAAAACAAGTCAGTCATTTTGCACCTCATTTAGATCTCATACAATTGCATTTCAAATTAGGCCTTGTATTTAATCTTTTCATTACATTTTTACATTGAATTTCTAGAAAATATAAAGTTGAAGCTCACCGTCTTAGACCTGGAACTGAAAGATATAACTAAAAACTTACAAATCATTAAAATATAGTTTTAAAATACCTAACTAGGACCCATTCGCCTTTACTAGAAAATTAGTCCCTGATTAGGTCTAATCTGAACCTTCTGGCAACTGAAAAAGCATCAAAATTCACTCTAAAATTCACAGAAACAACTCAAAAACATCTAACCAGGACCCATTCATGCTTAATGGTGAATGAGTCTCTATTAGCTACTACTCTACATTTTTAGGACATTAAAATCTCATTTTTTAGCTTCTGCTTGGTGTTGTTACCTTTCTATTTCAGTTTCTTGATTTGTTGATTCATCAATTTCATTGCATTTGGCTTAAATTGCTTCATTTTAGTGTATTGTTAAAAGTTTAAAATTGCATCAAAACATTTCATTTTTAGCCTATTGCATTGTGTAATCAATAAATTGCATTTCTTGGGCTTTGAAAATTTCTTTTCATTCTAGGTTGTTTCATTGCCCCTTTGATATTCTAGGGTTTTCACATTGGGGTTGTAAAACTTGTATGAACTTTACAACTTGGCCTCATATTTGCAATACTATTAAAAGATGTAGTTTGAGGATCATTTCATCCCACGACATCTCACTCGCTACAGATCTTGGGTTTCCTAACTCTCTTTTTGATAGTGTTGAGAATTAACCCTCCATGGCTTATAGTTTGCATACTTCACTTCCCATGACTTCACCTCCTACAACCAATGTCCCTAACATTACCAACACCATCCCTACCATTACCACTTCCACTCAAGCTTTAGGGTCTACTCAAAGCCAAGGTGGAATTCCAAACCCATCCTCCACAATACCAATATCCATTCTATGGTAATTGCAAAATGGGGTTTGAAGTGCTATCATATGACTTAAGGCATAGAGCATACCCACTTTCTACCTACTACATTCAAGGGTAACCCTAGAGATCTCAATGCAAAGGAGAAAGAGATCTTGCAATAGGGATGTCCTAGGGAATGATTGAAAACTAATAAGGGGTTCACCACCAAGTAAGAACTTGGAAAGACAAATGCAATGCAAGTTGAAATGATAGATGCTATGAAAAACCCTAATGCAATGCAAAGCTTCACTAAATGACCTAGAAATACAAATGAAACAAAAAAAAAAGCTACAAAAAGGAATGTGTGCACTTGGAAATCTAAAGATGGTTGGATGGAGGTATAAAACAATGGAAAATATGATTTTAATGTTGAGTGGGACTCATTCACCAAGCTGGGTGAATCAGTCCAAATTCTGGGTTTCTGTGCGAGAACAAGAATTTGCTAAATGGGTACAACCGAATTTGCAAAAAAAAGAATTTTGATTTAAACTGGGACTCATTCACCAAAAGTGGCCAATCAATCTATTTAGGTTTTTTTGAAGCTTCAAAGTTTTATCCCGCTCTTCTTTGTTTGATTTGTCCTTCCTAATTGATTTTTGATCTGAAACCCTAATTTGCAATGTGTAGGTGTTCTCCAATGTTCTCCAAGGCTTGATGACAACTTTGACAACTTTGAATGATTTGACAAGTTTTCTCCAATATTTCTCCTTAGGAAATCTACAACCTAGACTTGCAAGTCACACACAAAGGAGAGAGAGAAAATTTGTTGGGTAAGTGGATAGGGGTTTGTCTTGGTTAAAC
This sequence comes from Sequoia sempervirens, assembly GCA_007258455.2. Taxonomy (NCBI): domain Eukaryota; kingdom Viridiplantae; phylum Streptophyta; class Pinopsida; order Cupressales; family Cupressaceae; genus Sequoia; species Sequoia sempervirens. The sequence goes on along the minus strand of VDFB02016979.1, from coordinate 5,822 downwards.
CCCATTTTGGTAATCAAACCTTGAAATATAATGAAATATGAATGAAGAATGATGGATGAAAAAAATATGATGTTGGAACTCACCAAAATCTATCAATGAAGTGCTACAAACATGTGAGAGATGGCTCCAATGGATGTAGATCTTGACTCTTGCTTGAAGGTGATAGATCTTCAATGAAATGCTTGCTTGAATCATAAAACCCTACATCATAATTGTTAGCTCCAAAACAAGCATGATGAATGAAATCTTTAACATGATGCTTGATGCTTGAATAATGCTCTAGAATGCTTGATAATCTACCCTTGAATGCTCTTGAATGCTCTTGTAAACACTTGAATGCACTTGTGAACTCAAACTTGCTATAAAGACGAGTACTTGAATGCTTGGGGTGAAAATGAGTGAAAGAACCTTGTATTTATACTCAATTATGCAAAAATTCCTGAAATTACAACACTACAAGCCGACATCAGATCTAGAAGGATAAAATTCTACCAAAAATTTGAATTAATTTTGATTTTGGGCCACATGGGATTCATTCTCTCAAGGTGGTGAATGAGTCCCATTAGGAAAAATTTATGGGACCATTTTTTAAAATGCTTAGAAAGGTGTGAAACTAGGTCTAGGACCCAAAAAATCTAGGTGGGACTCATTCGCCCAAGGTGGTGAATGAGTCCCGGATCACTAAATTCAAGGCCATAAAAGCTGAAACACCTTAATTATGACTGGCTAATGATTTGTGTCAGGATTATTCTCGAAAATATACATTAAATGAAGCTCATGGATGCAAAATAGGGCCAATTAAAGCATAAAGAAGCCCAATTATTAATGAAAAACCTAGAAAGGTGGAAAAGTGTGTTACAACACTTTAAAACACTTTAAATTAGGTATTATTAGGGTTAAAAATAGATTTATTAGGTATAGTTAATTAATAAAACCTTAGAAAAGTGTGAAATTATGTTACAACACTTAACAACACTTTAGAAAGGTACCATTCATGTTCATTATTTCACAAGGGCTCAAGACCTAATGTGAATGTATCAAACACATTACAACACTAAATCAAGGCACCATTAAGCTTAGTTTACAAGGAGATCCCAAACAAGAAAGCTAAAGTAAAAGGGATACTTTTTACATTACCAAATTTATCCCCCACTTAAGTGAGAGGATGAACTTGCTTCAAAATCACACTAAGTAGAAAAACACATATCAAGAGGGGTCCAAATGCACCAATGCTGGAAAGCTAGGATGACAACGATCAAGAGGGGTGATTAAGCCCACAAGATCAAGATCCCATGGCAAACCATCATAGGCACAAAGGAATACACATGAAAATGATATAAAGAGAACCAAAAAAGCACAAGCATGCACTGTCAAAGACATAAAGTAAATAAAATAAAATGAAAAAGAAAATAAGCGAATCAAGCTTCGACCATTTTTCCATCACGATGTAGATCAGATATGGGTTTTTTGTTTGAATAATGCATACTCAAGGAAACAAAACTTCAGGTTATCCATTGGGTGAGAAATACAAGAAGGTGAGACACATACACTCATGGCCGGTATGCACTCACACACACACATGAGTGGCTAAGGGAAAGTCATACCCTCATCTAGCTTCCTATCAAACCATACCAAAGTTATACCTTCTAATAATTTTGATAAGGCACAACTCAAAAATGAACTTTGATCCCCATGAGACAAGCAAAGCTTCATATGCTTGGAACTCATGAATAAATAAGATGGCTCCACAGGCATGCAAGATGTGTTATGTAAGGTGGCTATATAACATTTATTGTAAATGCAATAGTGTAAGGAATGTTCAAAGGGATTTTGCTTAATTCGTGCAAGGTCTCTTCTTAGGGAACATCATGCCTAATGTCACCAAGAGAGGAAAAACCAAAGAAATATCACGCTCTCAAAGGAAATCAAGCCCCCGAACATCACCAAGAAAAGGGCACATCACAAGAAGAACTAAAAACGCACATTTAAATATGAGTGTTGATGTATGCCCCCACTTTAAAGTGGTTGCTAACAACATTGGTGTGAGAAATTGATTTAAAGTAGAAGAAGACATGGGAGGTTATTCAGAAAGCCCTATGCCAAGTCATATGTTTCTGAATCAAACTACATCATTAATAAGTATGTCACATGTGAACCAACTTAAGGTATGTCATCCACATCCCAAGATTTCTCTTATATGTACATGAAAGGTGATCAACTAGCCAAAAGAGATAATGACAAGTAACATACGAGGACAAGGCTACCTAACCCCTTTCCCCCACTTAGTGTAGGACAAGGATGGATGAAAATAAGTATCAGTTAGAGGAATTAGAGGAATAGGATGAAAATAAGTATCACTTAGAGGAATTAGGTGCTTCAACACAAGGAAGAGCACCATGATCTTTAATATGTTGACTTTTTTACCCAAAGCCTTACATTCATTAGTAGAATGACCATGAACTCTGTGATATGTGAAAAATGAATTTTTGTAGTAAAATTTCTTTCATGTTCTTGGAGGGATAGATATCAAATGATCTTGGATGAGTCTCGACAAGATACTCTCTCTATCAAAAGAAAAATGTGTTCCTTTATTTGTGTAAGATGTCATACACATGCTAACTAATAAGGCCTTATATGAAAAAGGAGATAAGGGAGGTAAACCTAGATCTTTCTTGACAGAGTATGGTATGTTGGTTTTCTTTGTGCTTTCATTGTATCCTTGTGTAGGGAGATTGTATCCAATACCATAACAATATTTCAATTTAGATGAAGGAGGTTTATGCTTATGAGAAGGATTGGTTTCTTTATGGGAACAAAAATCCTTTTTAAAGTTATGCATCATCCCCTCATGAGGGACGGGAGTTAAATATCCCCCATCATCACCATCCAGGGTAATGTTGTTGCCATAGAAACAAGTTGAGAAAATGAAACACAAGGTTTTTTTGGTTTAGATTGTGAGATTTTTCACTTGCCCATAAAGAAAGGTGTAAAACTCCAATCATTACTAGAACTTGTATCTGAAAATGAATCATTTGTATATGACTCTTTAGACATTGAGGGTGAGATTTTGGATTCTTTATTGAAAGGAGGTGTAAAATATAATGACCCCCAATTATCACTAAAGAGTTTAGGGTTGACATCAACTTGTATAGGTTCAACTTTTGATTTTGGAATGAAAGTATTAGGGGAGTTGGAAATGTTGTGATTGTATGATTCATAGCTTCATCACCTTCTTCAACCATGTATATCTTGTTGTATTCAAATTTCATTGCATGGTGAAGAGTGGATGGGACTCCTTTCATAGCATGAATCCATGGTATCTCTAGGAGAAGGTTGTATGAAAGGGGTCCTCGCATGATATGGATAGGTTTAGGCAACACTACTGGTCTGACCTCAATAGGTAATGTGATCATTCATAATGGTTTCCTATTAGCATTATCAAAGCCACAAATATGATCATCATTAAGTTGAATAAGCCTTTTTTCCATGCCATTTTTTTCTCGGAGGTCAATTCTACAAACGTTAATACCTACTCCATTGTCTATGAGAGTGCCCCTAGCTGCAGTTTGATTAATGATCACTTTTATCATCAAGAACTCATTTTTATTTTGAATCTCAAGTGAGGTAATTCATGTTTAAGGAATCTGATTTTTGACTATGTGACTAGCGTGGGATGAAAGGAGAATGTTACATTATTCAATTTCATATAATATTGGATCTCCTCCTTTTTATTTATAATATTTCTTGAAATAGACACTTGTATGTAGGTGATAGTTGAATGAATTATCATACAGATACATTAGTAGGCGTCTTTTTAAGGTCTTCAATGCTAGGAAAACTATCTTGAGGAAAAGGTAATGGAGTGGGAATGATTTGTGCTTGCCTACATGTTTGAGAAACTAATTTATAACTTGGTTGCTGCAAAACTGTTGGAATGTGTTGATGTTGATTGTTGTCATTAATGTCAACATATCTTAGATGATTGATTATGGTGCTTTGGTGATCCAGATTGGAATACTCCAGATGTTGTGCTATGATGATCTATCTTTGGTCTTGCCTATCTTTGTCCCATTCATTTTGCAACATAATGAGATACACTCTTATGGGTTTAGATCAATATGGAAGATGGTTAATGTTCCTCGAAACATTGTTTTCATTATATTGTGTATATTCTATTCTTTAATTTTGGATATCATGTAGTGTATTGATTTGAGCAAGGAGATTCTCTGTGGTCCATGTTCATTCCTCTCCACCACAAGCATTCTTTTGTGATGACCTAATTCAAATTGTGTTTGGTCGACTTAAGATTTTATGAAGGCATGGAATGGTATAAGTTAAAGCCGATTCTATTCAATGAAAGTAAGTGTGATGAATGCAAAATTCTTGACATTATAGAGTATGCAAAAGTATATGACCGGTGGTAGTAGAAAGTGAGATTGTATCCAATGTCATTGTTGGTAACAGTTATTTTAGCAGTGGATTCCCTTTCATCATTCTTCTGGAAGTGAGTTATTTTTTGTTGGTAGTGAGCCCTTTTCTATAGGAAGTGAGCCTTTTTTTTCTTTGGCTATAATAGCCAGGTAGTGAACCCAACCAACAGTGAGCCTTACCTCCAGTGAGCACTTTGGCAGTGAGCCCTTTGTAAAAATCACTTTAACTAGTGTTTTATAATTAAGAATTAGCATTCTCTGTGGTTTTCCCCTTCTTGAGTTTCCATGTAAATTTTGGTGTCTATTGTGCATGGTGTTGACACTATAGGATTTGACACCATTTTCCGACGGTCGTTCGTCGGTCGTTCGACAAATCTCTGTCGGAAGAGCGACGCAATGGCGAAAATTTTTCCGTCTCTATTTTTTCATCGCAAGGCCGACGACAAATTAAACGTTGAAATAACGGCGAAGAATCATCGGTCAGCAGCATCATGAAATATGTCAGGATTTTGTCAGAATATCGATGAAAACTTTGTCTATCCACCGACGAACTGCACCAGAAGTTCGTCGTCAGTTTGACGAAATGGGCAAGCATTAGCATGGAAACATGGAAATTTCATCAAAATAGCGACGAAATACAAAAGTAGTAGCATCAAAAGAACACCAAAAGTTCATCGAATATGCGATGAAATAGGCAAGTAGTAGCGTTGGAAGAACACTAGAAGTTCGTTGAACGTTCGACGAAATTGACGGAGAGTAGTGTGGTGGCAACGTCGAAATATCGTCGGAAGGACAATGAAATGGGTAGAGAGTTACGACGAAATCGTCGTCACAGCTATAGAAACTTCGTCGAGGCTTTCTGTTGATTCGTCGATTGTTATCATCGAAATTGCGACGAAGAAGCTAAATTTAAAAAAAAATAAAAAATATTATATATTCGTGGAAATGTACCATTACGGAGACTGACGACTGATCATACATACAGACTACATATTGGTTTGATGCTTCAAACAATGCATTTCTTATATTGAAAAGTGCATTACCTTATTGAGTTTCTCTTTGTTTTGAGTATAGTTTAATATTCTCTACTTAACAAGGCCAACCGCGTGACGGTGGAAGCTCATTTGGCCGTCCCCCGCCCCCCCTCACATCACTCTCAATTCCCCATACCCAATCATATAACATTAATCATTGATTCATCCATTAATAACATATAACATTAATTAATTAACATATTCACATTCATTCATTCATCCATTTATAAGATATAACATTCATTAATTAACATATTCACATTCATTCATTAACATATAATAATCATTCTTTCAATTTTTACATATTATCAAAAATATGGTTGTCATGATATGATTACAATCACTTTTTTTTTTGTTT
>VDFB02016978.1:0-10234 GCA_007258455.2 Sequoia sempervirens | reverse complement strand
ATCCATGACTGAAACAAAAAAGCCAGAATTTATCAAGTTCTTTGAAGAGAGAAGCATCAACTTTGCTTGTTCATATTATGACATGCCAGGATTAGACCCAGACCTTATCATGTATCATTTGTCTCTACCACCTAAAACAAAACCTGTCAAACAAAACCTAAGGAAAATGCATCCACATATCACACTACTGGTAAAAGTTGATCTGAAGAAGTTGTTGGATGTTGGATTCATTAGGTCCATAGACTATGCTAAGTGGATCTCCAACATTGTACTTGTATCCAAACCAAATCATAGCATCGAAAATATGTATGGATTTATGAGATCTAAATAAAGCATGTCCAAAGGATGACTTTTTTTTACCTAACATTGACATCATTGTGGACTTAATAGTAGGACATTCCATGTTGTCACTCATGGGCAGCTTCTCAGGGTACAATCAAATCAAGATAGCACCCGAAGATCAAGAAAAGATAGCATTCACATGTCTGTGGGGAACTTTCTTTTGGAATGTCATGCCTTTTGGTCTAAAAAATGTCAATGCAACATATCAGCATGCAATGACAACTATTTTTCATGATATGATGCATACTTTCATGGAGGATTATGTGGATGACATATTAGGCTAAATCCTATACAAGAGAAGGACATCTAGAGATCCTCAGCAAAATCTTTACCAGATTGGAGAAATTTAATGTCAAGTTAAATCCCAAGAAATGTGTGTTTGGGGTTACATCCACAAAACTTCTGAACTACATAGTTTCAACAAAGGGCATCAAGGTGGATCCTGCAAAGGTAAAAGCAATAATGGAGATGCCACCTCCCAAAAATATCAATCAACTAAGATCTCTCCAAGGCAGGCTACAATTAATCAAGAGATTTATCTCCCAATTAGCAAATAGGTGTCATCCCTTCAATCATCTCTTGCATAAGAATGTCTCTTTCAAATGGGATGAAAATTATGAAACAAGTTTCAATCAGATCAAGCAATATTTGATGTCACCACCAATCTTAATGCCATCTACAGAAGGGAGACCATTATTTCTATATATTGCAACGACAGACATTTCTTTATGAGCTTTACTCGCACAAGAGGATACAAAAGGAAAAGAGCAAGCCATCTACTATATCAGTAAGACTTTGAATTGGTATGAAGTAAATTACACTTTCATAGAGAAATCATGCTTGGGTGTGGTATTTTCTACCCAACAATTGAGGCATTACATGTTGACTCATATGGTCAAGCTCATTGCAAAAATTGATCCTTTAAAGTAATTACTCAACAAGGCTACTCTAATAGGAAGGTTAGCTAAATGCATCATGCTCCTAAGAGAATTTTATATTCAATATGTGGATATGCGAGCCATCAAAGGTCAAGTAATTACTGATAAATTAGTTGAAGCTCCATTGCCAGATGATCATCACATGAACATGGAGTTTCCTGATGCAAACATCCTTCATGTCACACCACAATAGTGGCGACTTTATTTTGATGGATCCTACATGCAACATGTATTTGGTGTAGGAATTATGTTTGTTACACCTCTAGGGCACACCATTCCAAGATCTTATAAGCTTGGATTCCCATGCACTAATAATGTGGCTGAGTATGAAGCTTTGATTTTTGGCATCAAAGTAGCTATTGAATGGAAAATCACAGAGCTACAAGTATATGGAGATTCACAGCTAATCATTTATCAAGTCAATGATGACTATCAAACAAAAGATGAAAATTTGATGCCATATAAGAAGTTGGTAGAATATCTAAAGAAGTACTTTTTGGACATCATATTTGAATAGATTCCAAGAACAACAAACAAAGCAGCAGATGTTATGGCAATGATCGCGTCTCTTCTACAAGTGCAAGATAGGTGAGAACGTTATGAATTTATGGTAGAGAAAGTGTCACATCCCGCTTATGAAAACCTTGAATCCCAAAATATATGCCTTTTAGATGGTAATCAACCCTCCATTTATGGAAATATCTATGCTTACTTGAAAGATAATATCCTTCCTCTAGATTTTTCCAAAAACAAAAGGCGCAATTTCATACGCTAATCCGTCCAACACACCCTTATCGTTGACATACTTTACCGTCGAGGTCTAGATGGTACTCTTCTTCAGTGTCTAGAACATAACGAGTATGTGACAACTTTACATGAGGTTCATGAAGGTATTTGTGGAACTCATTCAAGTGGATCATCCTTGGCAAAGAAACTCCTTCCTTTGGGGTATTACTGGTCGAACATGGAGCAAGAATCTTTCCAGTTTGTTAAAAAATTCCAAAAATGTAAGATCCATGGCAATCTTATCCATGCACCAACATAAGAGTTGCATCCTTTTACATCAACATGGCCTTTATGTTAATGGGGATTGGACTTAGTAGGAAAAATCACTCCTTCTTCATCTAATGGAAACAAGTTCATTATCATAGCAATAAAATACTTTACAAAATGGGTAGAAGCGGTTCCCTTGACCATAGTCACTGGAAAATAGATATCTTCCTTCATACTAAACTATCTCATTTGTAGGTATGGCATACCCCAATCTATTGTCACAAACAATAGTCAAACTTTCAAGAATCAAGACATCCAGGAGCTGTGTGAGAAGTTTCATATCCAACATTTCTTTTCAACACCCTACTATCCTCAAGGAAATGGACAACCGAAGGCTTCTAATAAAACAAATCTAAAGATCCTGAAAAATATTGTCAACGATGTGAGGCGTGATTAGCACATTCAATTAAATCCTACTCTTTGGGCTTACAGAACCAGTATTAAAACACCAACAAGAGCTACACCATATGCCCTTGTATATGGATCAGAGGCCATACTACCCATTGAGGTTGAGATTCCATCTCTTTGAGTTTCATTAAGAGGTCTTATCACATATGAAGATTATAGAGTCTCTAGACTCCAAGAGCTGGAATTATTGGATGAGCTTCATCAACAAGTTGTGAATCATTTGACAACATATCAACAAAGGATGTCAAGAAGCTATAATCATAGGGTTAATTCTAGATTCTTCCAAGTTGGAGACTTGGTCCTACGGGAAAACCCTAGAAATCAATCAGCAGAGAAAGGAAAGGGAAGTTTGAACCTAACTGGATAGGTCCCTTTGTCATCATATCAGTCTATGGATCTGGAGCATATCGACTATCTACACCTGATGGGGATTTGTTAGATGAACCTGTGAACAATATCCATCTCAAAAGATTCTACACTTGAGGACACCTAGTGCATGGTTGGAAAAGTCATCTTGATGAAAACCTGGAAAATAGGCATCATGGTGACAAAAAAATTAAAATCATAAAAAGTGCAATAAAAACAAGTAGTGAAAACCCGGAAACATGCACTATTTGTGATTTAAATCATCCTTTCTATCTATTGGGTGTAGGATTGTTTCATTCGTTTCCATTTTTGCTATCATTTTCCATCTATCATTTGAGAGGATCATCATCAGTATTTGTATCATGGCAAAAGTGATCATGTCTCACCCTAGCTTGGGGGAAACATCTTAAAATTATTGGGCACAATAGACTTTGAGCTTAACACATGGATGGAAATCAACATGCCAACCTATCAAGGCAATGATCAAAATACAACTCAATGTTGGGTATATACACATCAAAATCCAAAAAATCAAATATCCATCAAAATTCAAAAAATCAAAAAATTTATCAAAATCAAAAGAATCAAATATCCATCAAAATACAGAAAAAACAAATATCCATCAAAATTCAAAAAAATAGAAAATCCATCAAAATTGGGAAACATTAGAAAATCACAAATTCCAAAATATTCATAAAATTTGAAAACACAAAAGCAGAGTCTATGTCATTCAAACTACGTGGTCTCTACATGTATAACGTAGGCAAGGCTAATCTTTGATCAGTCCCCGAGGCCCCTAGGATAGGTCTTTAGGTTAATTTTTCATCAAAATCTTGGAGAATCATGCACACATCAACAAACAACTCAAAATGGATGATCTAATCTAAATAATGATTTGAAATACTTTAAGTAAAGGTTGAATTGTTGTACTTTTGATCATTGTTATCATTTCTTTGGAGAAACTTGATGATGTATTGAACTAGAGGAGCAAGGAAGAAGAATGGTATTTTCTTTGTTTGTTGTTTGTGAATTGATCATTATTATTGTGTGAATTGTCATAGGAAGTTCTCTACCAAGTATCATGGATGACATTCCAATTTACATAAGAAAATGATTGATTCTTGTCTATTTACGCAAGAAATGCTTGGGTAATCTTGGTTTAATTATACCTTGATGCTTGTGTTCGCTTGCAATATCAAACAATCATGGAAGAAGTACTAAGGTCATCATTAATTTATATCATATCATTGATGCTTGTACTCACTTTCAACATTTTTTTAAGCTTCGTGATGATACAGAGCAAAATCAAAAGACTGTTAAGATTTCAATATTTGCATGTAGACTTGCATGGTAAAGTATATTGCATTCATAAATAGTGTTACATTTGCAGAGTATTTGTTACAATGTTGGGAAGTCATTCACAAATGATGTTATCTTTTCACATAACGGATTGAGTATACTTGACAAATAATCATCATTATCATATAGTTACATCATCATTTTCATTACATACATATAGAAAGCATTTCATCTATCATTTCATCATTCATATTTTCCAAATCAAATAGTTTGCATTGATAAATTTTAGTCCACACATCATAACATTGCATATGACATTTCACAAACTACATTGCATATAGTTGCATTTCATCCATCCATTAGATCATATCATGTATCATGTATATTCATTCACTTATTACATCATATATTCACATTTATCACATAAATAAAAATGCACACATCCATTTGCATCGTATATCATTGGACACATTATCATATAATATAAATACATACATCATTCATACATCATGCATTCATACATTATTATTATGCACCTCATAATCATACATCATAAATCATCACATATCATCATTATTATAATACTGCATCCATAACATTATAATATAAAGGTCATCACATGGCATATTAAACATAGAAAATAAAGGCATCCATCATAGAATCATGTAGAACACATCATAGATTGGTAAAATCCACTACATATCATATAAAGCTCATAAATGTCAAGTATACAATGAAGTCTGAAATATGAGAGATATCATCAAAAATATCTGTAATCAAAGTGTACAAGCATCTCAAAGTACAACAAAGGGTATAATCATCATCATCACATGTCGCTAGCACCGTAAGGAGTGCATCTCGTGACCACCGCTAGTGCACCAAGATCTCGGATCTCTCGAAAGGTTGTGTCACACCTCTACTCCCTGTCCTCATACGAGTCCTTTGAGATTGGGACTATGCATAGCTAACTCTCTAATCTGAGAGGGCAAGCTCATAGTACCTACCTCTGTAGTACTCAATATCCTTGCCAACACAGAGAACCTCTCGCATATAATCCGTAATTGATGTCCCATCGACCAATCTCTGTAATCTATCTGTTGTGGCTTGAGCTATCTTTGTTGCTCGTTTGGCACTATCCCTCTCAGTCGTTAAGGCTGTGATTTGTGCCTATGCAACTACTAGCTATGCCTATAGTTGTACTTGTGATGTTGTTGTGGCCTGTGCCTACTCTGCCACCTATCTGGCCTCATCCCTCTTGGAAATCAAAGATGTAATCTATGTCCGGGTGATGGCCATTTGTGCCCCAGATCAAGGATCACATTTGCAATAGCAATCCCTATGTTTATGCTAGTTGTCCCTCAGAATGTCTAAACTGCACTCCACTGTGCTGGAAATTTGTGCTTGATCTCAGCCGAGAAGTGAGTATTGCTTGCCTCTTACGCAGGCGACCGTGGATGGAGCTAAACTACCTACTATATCCTTTGTCCCATCATCCCTCCGGCTATCTCCACCATCATCGCGATCCTCATCTTTATGCTCTACATCGACACATCTACATCCTCTGCCTCAATATCCATGTCCTGCTCCTCCTCAGCCTCCTCTCTCCTCTGTTTGTGGCCATGAGGAACGACAACCTCCTCGTCTGCAAGTAGCAGTGTGGGCTCATCTGGAGTAGTAATCTGAGGAGGTAGATGTAATGCCAGGAACTACACATACTCATCAATCATAGGTGCCTCTACAATATCATGCCACATATCCCATGTTGACGGCTGAAGTGCACAGTATCCCACAACAAGAGCATCATATGATAGACACGGTCCCCAATCACTAACATCACTCTGACAACGAGCATAGTGAGCCACGCCCTGAGGCATACACTGCACAATCATGTACTGTCTATAAACTTTGCATAGTAGAAATCTCTCCAATACAAAGCGGGTCCTACCAATTCGGTACATAGAGTCACACAAATAACCTAGCTCGATATCGTCCTCATCCCAATGGTTGTAGTCTAGATATGGACGTTAGGTCACCGCCTCTAGGTCATCCAATACTCATCTCCAATGCTCCAGCTTACGCATCTTATGTTGGGTAAGTCTACCTTTGTATCAAAACAGATATGGTCTGGTCGCTAGCCTTCGTAACACTAGCTCTGGACGTGTGACAGTAATATGCTCCCACACCCACACCTATAGCAATGTCACTCCCGATGCCAGACTCTGTCCTCCCAGATACACAACTGAATGAAGATTGTGATAGAGATGGACCAACATGCCCCCCATGCACATCTTGTACCATGTAGCATCATGCTCTCTAGGACTCAGCCCCATCCAACAGACAATCCCTTTGACCTCTTATCAGGACAAAGAAATCCTCCGATGAAACCTATCAGAATTGAAGGTAGTGTGGCATATCCGTCTACCATATCCCACCATGGGATCCACATACCCGTGATACGATCATCCTGGAATACCCTACGCAGAGCCTCTGTCCCACCCTACTCTTGTGAATCATATACAACAATATCTCGAACAAATGGTATTTGAAGAATGTGCCATACATCCTCTGGTGTAACTATCATCTTTCCAATCAGTAGGTGGAAGGTGTTGTAGTCTCTATGCGACCACTCTACTAATGCTGTGAGGAGACCCCAATTAATCCTAATATGGGGCATGTCAAGAAGAGAAGCTAATCCACCCTATACTATAATTTGTGTCTCTTGAGGTGTGAGATGTCATATCAAATCAAAGGTCCATAGGAACCGCTCTCAAATCTTAACATTATCTAGAGACTCCTATCATCATGAAAAAAAAATGAAGTACCCCATGCCACTTCAATAGTGAAAAACAGGCGCACTCCCAAGAAGCTTAGCCTATAAATTTAGAAATCTAAAGCTAATGCCTAGTCCCAACTCACTGCTTGGAAGCTTTTTCATGTGAAACTCCTAATTGGATCCCACCTTAAATTCCTCTACCTACCTCCTTCATGCCCTTTTTGTGGTAGGATTGAATCTTTCAAAGATTGCTTTTAGTTTTTCCCTCATGTTAAACAACTATGGACAAATATTTTCACTCTCATACCTACCCTTTTTCATTTCCATTAGACGTGGAAAGGCGCTCTTCTTGGTTTATCAACTAATTATAACTTAATTTATAGTTCATGTCACCTTACTATCATTAAATTCATGTGGAATTTTAGATGTTTGGCTGCTTTGTCTCACTTATTTTCTCCCTACAAAATGGAAATTCATTTCATTTTTTCTAGTCTATTAAACCAAGTGATGTTATAGCCCATTTAATTGATAAAAAAATATGATGCTATCAAGCGGCGGGTTGAAGACTCGCATAGCTCAAGAATAGGTTATTTCCTATAGGAATCCAACCTACATCAAACACTAGTTTCTAGGCTTACTCAACTACTAATATCACTTGATTTGTGTAGGGTATTCAACTAGCAGTTGTTCTCTATTGTGAGGTTTTTTTACACTGCCTTCTTATAATATTGTCAATATGAATCAACAATACTCTTGCTCTATTGTACTTCCACAACAAAGGTGCATGCTTCTTGGAGGCAACATTGTATGATTTTGTTCTGATGGGACAATTGTCATGATGTTTATTTTATTGTTGTTGATGCAGTTGTTTTATTGTTTTAATTTACTACTATTGATGCAGTTGTGTTATTATTTTTAATTTATTATTGTTGATGTAACAATATTATGTAGCTATTTTTTTCAACTTATTTTAATAAAAAATAATAATTTATTTGATGTGAGAGTACATTCTCAACCTTTCTACCATTATTTAGAAGCTCCTCCCATGTTTTTCACCATAGGATAAGAATCATGGTCCAAAAGTTGATATTTCAATTTTTGAGTTTGCTTTTTCCATGCACATGTCCTCCATGCTACCCAGAGCAGCTCATGCAATAAGATATCACTCTCATTTCAATGGGATTATCATTAATCATTGAATGAGACAAAGCAATACCATATACAAGTGTGTTCAGGTAGTGTATGGGCATGCGAGATCCAAACAAGTATTGTAAATTTAAAATTTAGTATACATAGGCATATGAGCCACAATATGGTGTTAAGAACAAGAGAACTTGATCATTTGTGTTTAAAATCTAAAATTTGAATACTCGCAGAGACTTCATTGAAAACTATTTAGAAATTCATAGTTTATGCGTGTATCCAAGACTTAAAAGGATGTTTAAAGACGATTTTGGGATGGAAGCTAGTATAAATAGATACTAAGAGAAGGATATCTAAGATTTAATTTATTTTTAATTGTGAGTTGCTTACCTTGTGAAAATTAACAATTTTTCAATCATCGCTTACTTTCACTTTTAGAGTTATCAGCAAATAATAAATAATGAAAGATGTGTAGAAATAAATTCATTCGGTCTTGTGTACAAACGTCTATCAATAATATTTCTCAATCTTTAACATAGAATAATCTCACTTTTTAATAAGGATTAATAACTTTTTATAAAGGTTCAACATTCAATAATGAATGAGGTTATGTTCATAGATTTTTTTATATAATTAATTATTTTGTAATTTTTATACAAACATTAGTTTGAAGATGTTAGATTCAATTTTTAAATAAATTTGACAAAATATATGTATTTATTTATTTTTAGTATGACATCTTAGCATTTGTTAGTAATGACATGGGATTCAAGTCTAAAAAAATTGGTTAAATTGATATATTTCTAAATTCTTATACAAATATCTAACATCCTTAACAAATGTAGTTGGGTTAGATGTCTAATTTAGGATCTTTTAAGATGTATAGGTGATTTTATTTTGTTCACATAAAATGTATCATAATACAAATGATAGAATTAAGTAATTATTGTACCTTCTTGTACATTTAGAACTCTTTGAATTGAACTCTATTTTTTAAAAAATGAATCATAGTTAAATAAATAAAATAATTCACATATAGTAAATGACTACCACAACCTAATTGGAATAAAATATCTATTAATGCTTGCAGTTTTACCCAGGACAAATTGAACTACTTAAAACGATTATAAATCAATATACACTATAAAAAAATTAAAAATTAAAAAAATGAAATAATAAATTTTAAAGTGATGAAAAATGCACGCCAGATATATTAAAAAATACTTTCATATAATGTTATTAGGGGTCATAAATAAACTCTTCATGCTCAATCAACAAAAATATACATACAATTTGACAGAGACCATCCACTAGATTGAACAATGGACATTGAAAGAAGATTTGAATATCGTACACCCAGAGCTAAAAACACTGGGATAAAGAGAGCATGAAAAAAACCTAGAAGGTAGCCTGAAGATGACAAACACTGACAAAGGATGGGTAGAGGATTGTGACATGTCTAAGAGTGCAAGAAAGGCACCCAAATGTGAGAATCGAAAATCTCCAACCAACTCACTATCACAAAAGGTGCATCAGAGAGGAAAGATGGTGACTCCCCCAACAAGTCCAAATGTGGAGCAACAAAATCTCTCGAAGTTCATCGGAAATGGTTCAAAGGACCTTGTATGATATTGTAAAACTTTTGAAACAATATGGGTAGTGAATGGTCAAGATAACAAAGCATATTGGCTGAGAGAATTTTTCAGCAACACTTTGGGGAATAACAATCGATTGGTATATAAAACTAGAATTGGGACATAAAAACATGGAGGCATTGAAATGAGCATTCTGAGAAGAATTCAAACTCTTGAGAGATAATAATGAGATTGTAGTAGATATATACAATACCAAGCAAGGTAAGCATAAGAACATTGAGCCTACAATCGTAGACTTGAGGAATTGTTAGTCAAAC